>JAPYZN010001118.1:0-18837 GCA_030522865.1 Psyttalia lounsburyi
TTGGCTCGTGGGATTATAACACTCGCCTTCGGCTCGTGTTACAACCTCCCACGAGCCAAAAACACCATTACGCACATGTTGCATAATATACTAATAATAAATAAATCGTTGTAGTACATTTTTTAAAATAAAAATTTCAAAATGTAAGAATAATCAAATTCAACAACACAATTTGAGTTATCACATCTCTTCAAATATCAAATCATTTGATTTTTTACATAAAATTAAAATCTTCCTATCATTTTCCTGTAAACTTAATTATTTTCAACCAGAAATAAATCTCAACAGATCAATAATTTAATTATGAAATGAAACAACTAATGAATTTTGACACAAAACTATAGATTAAATTATCTTCCGAGCAAACGATTGTAGAGGAGAATATGAAGAAAATGTTCTTTTCTAAAATTATACATAAGTTCGTCATCGAAAAAAACATTAAATGTTGTAAAAATGCATTAATTTTCAAAATGGAAGTATGGGAGGAATGGAAGTAAATTTCGTAAATTTTGCACACTTTGAGCCACCATTGAAACCAAAAGATCATGTACATTGAATAACGCTCGACATTACCCCACCCCACGAAGTGCTAATTCAGCCAGCAATTAATTCTACAACCCGTTTTAACTTCCCCGAAAGCACGTCCAGATGGACTAATCATTACAGCCTTCTCCGAACTACCTCACAACTACCAAAATCCCAAAATCCAACTTGTCTGATCAATAGATAAAGATTCGATAAATAAGTGATTTTTCTTCTTCGTCGACGGAGATTAGAAATAGTGGAAGAGTATAGATTAATTGTAACATTTCTACTAAACTCCCAATTTCTCTCAAGTACAATGATCTAGTTATTGGTTCGTCAAGAGATGATTTTGTTGCTGTCACTGAAGCAAATGTTTAAATTCATGATTACGCAGTTCTACAAAATTTCGATTCATTCGATCGTAATTAACTCCCTAATTGAGATATTTTTCATCGCACTGTACGTAAAGTGACATTTTACACAAATGCTGTTGCCCAGTCATTGTGATGAAAAATAGGGCTCGATACTGACAGGAAAGGTATTTTTTGACTCGTGGAATTATATGTCACTCGCCTTCGCGCTATAAACGTTCCACGAGACAGAAACGATTATCCGACAATCCTATCGAAATATGCTATTTTATAACAAGCTCTCAAACTAATCAAGGTCTTGTCAGATCAATTCATGATTTTGCTCTTTCTCAAAAGAAAAATATGATGAATCCAATGTTCGATCCGGTCTCGTTGATAAAATAGTAATGTTTATGATACTTGCGTAAGGAGTTTTCACTTTTCGAATGAATTTGGTCGGCGTAAAGCGGTTAGTTCATGCAGGGCGTGCACGAAGTGCACTTCGAATGCGCAAAGCTTCACTGTACGGTCTCCAACTTTACGCAATTCGTGCACAAAATCACTACTTTACTGCTCCGAACAGGGAAGGTAGGTAAGGTTGGTAAAAACCAGGAAGTGTTACACATTTGCACGAAAAAGTGGTTTTTACACACTAGTAACACATACTATTTCGTCATAAGGTCCACAAATATTTTTTGTTGTCTATGAACATATTTGTCATAAAATACGTTACTTTTTGTCATATGACCAGTCCTAGCGAATTTGCCAGACAATTCTATTGGAATTTTATTGACGTTTCTATTCTATTCTATTTCTATTGTTTGGGCGTTCCTATTGAAATGTTGAATATTCTAAAAAAAAATTAATACAATTTCATTTTATTCTGCAATTTATTTATTTACTTCTTTCTCTGTAGAAAATTTCTATAGAATTTCTACGGCATGATATTTTTTATTGATCATTCTAATCGAAACGACCAAACCCTGATGAAAAATCGCTAGAAATTCAACGAAATTGTATAGCAAATTGGCTAACATTTACCATAAAATTATGTTTCGCTAAACATAAACATATAGATAATGAAAAACAATGGAATCGCCCCTGACTTATTTATATTAACACATTCACGTTTCCATAATTTTATAATACAATTGTCAATAAATTTCGAGGCTTCGGTCCTAGCAAATTCAATAACCAATTCTATTATAATACTATTGAACCTTTTATCAGCTATTGGCCCTTTCTATTGAAATGGCCTATATAAACTAATCTATAGGAAAAATAATAGAATTCCATTTTTCCATATAACTTATTCTATCCAGACTAGATTTTCTATAGACATTTTTTGAATCAAAATTTTTCATATTTTATTTGTTAAATTTTTTTTATGAAAGGGGAAAAAGACTAGAATATAAAAAAATTCTTTTTAGAATCAGCCACCGAAATTGTACAGAAAGTAAATAAATGAACTAAATTGTATAGAAAAATATAATTCTAATTTTATTGTTTAAAATGAAGGAAATGGATGTTTATGACAGAATGAATTGAAATTTTGTGGAACTTTGTCATCCATAGATTAATGCAATGATGTCTCATGTATTAATTATTGTGTTTTAATCGTCACTTAAAATTAGGAAGAGTGTAAAATTCGAGATTCATTCGTCGCCTTCATGATTTTCCATTGATGATCAATTATTCATTTTATTCATCAATGTAATTTTTATAATTTTATTATTAATATTTACATCGAGGCACGAGGTTCGCCTCAACTCGTTTTCGTAGCACCTAATAGCTATTCTGTATTTATACCTTCATATTTAATGTATATATACAAATTGCAAAATTTGTTCAATGAAAAAATTGTCATTATCATTTTTTCTCTCCCTCCCGTCTCACTATCTGAAGTTTGAACATAAGTTATTATTAATTAATTCATTTTATTTATAATATTTATATTCTTGTATATATATAATCTGTGTGCCTCTTTAAATATAATCTTGCGCTACGGAACACATGGTCACTTGCACGCCATCATATTTATTATATTTCTCCCCCAAATCGTGAAATTCTCCTTCGATTACTTTTTTTCTCATTTTTGTACAAGGATTTATCATTCCCAACGATCGGTTCATCGAGTCTCGCAGTGATGGTGGTATGGTAGGGGTATTTTTCAAAATATGTGGATCGGATTTTTGTGTTTGAGCTCTCGGGCGACAAAAGTATAATAATCATTGGGACACGTACCGGGGGAGTGGCATTACAATTCAGGAGTGAGTTACATTTCCCCGAAAATAAATGCAATTGTGAGAACCGAACGCGAAAGTGTCTGAAGAGAGCAGACGCGTTTCTATTTCCCTCCTTCTAACATCCCAAAAAGCATTTGCTCCATTTTATATTATTTATAGAGTTTTTTTCGTATCACAATTGATTTATCTATACTTGTTTCATTTGTTCATCGTCGTACCCTTAATTCTCGTAATTAATTACAATTGATTTGATTCTCGGAAATAAAAGATTACGATTGTTCGTAGAGAGGAAAAAAAATCGAAGGTCAAGATTATTCTTACTTAGGGGTAGGTTGACCCCCGGAAGTGTTTTTTCCGTTTAAAGTTTTTTGGAAGACAAATAATATTTCAAACGCTTCTTTAATTTTTTTAAATTCGGAAACGAAAATGCGTAATGGTCTTTTCGGTCAATCTTTCAATTTTACGAAGAAATTGAAGTCTCCTATTTTTTAATTTCAGAATTGCAAGATTTTTTATGTATTGGTTTTAGGAGGTCAATACCTGAGTTCTACTGGAAAAAGAATGACTTTTTGATCTTTTCAATTGATGAAATCTTCAAATGTCCACAATTCGTAATCAATAAAGCTGAATTTTAGTTTGTATCTGAATCATATTTTTGCAAGACACACTTTTTGCATTTTTTTTCTCGAAATTTCTATGGATGAAAATTTCGAAAAGTTGATGAAATTGAAGTACAGAATTAAAATATTGAAATATCGATTTTTCAGTTCAGTTGTAATCATTTTTTCTCATTAAATTCTGAAGCAAACTTTTGAAAAAAATATCGTCTATCCATTGATCAAAATTTGGTACTAGCTTTTTCAGTAATCGCATTTTGTACGGGTCCTCATGACAAAATTTCCAAGAATTGAAATGCCATTTTGTTTGACTATATAAATGAAATGTTACATACAGTAGGCGATACTATTCGGATATCGACAATTTTGAAAGGTGTTTTCGCTAATTGCAAGAAGTAAACAATTGGAAAAATCGGTCAAATCACAGTTTCTGGAGAATCCATTGAGGATAAATTGCATCAGATTTTTAAAATCACTGTCTTCTGAATAAATTTTTGACGATGACTATTTCTTTAGTTTTCTTCTCATCCCAATTTTAAAAAAAATCCCAAAACTATAAAAACGGAAAACTTGGTTCTTCCGGGTAAGCCTTCCCTCAATTCCGAGAAAAAATTAGTCTCGGCAAGATTGATTCTCCGTGGATTTTATTGTTGAACTGTTGACTTGGTTGACTTGGATGAACGAAAAACAATTATTACGAATTTTACACGGAGGCACGTCGCGCCTGTTGCTGAATAAACTCATGAGCATGTATGGGAAGAGTTTTGACCGATGGTGGACGTCAGATGCTGGCTCTGTGTTGATATATAGTCGGCAGTTGTAGAAGTGGCGTGAGGGGTGGTGGATGTACATCCTCCCTGTAACTAGAGGCCGGAAACTGCTGCATCGGCAGCAGATGTGATATTTTACCGGGTGAACGACGCACTGTAAAACGCGGTCTCCTTCTTTTTCTGTAAAAACCACTGCACCTGCAACTACATACGGATGCATCGTCATACAGTGATATCGTATCACCCTGATTGCCCATCTGGCCTGATAAAATCGAGCCATTTGCAGTTATCACGTCACCCTCAAGTCTCACTGCTCCCTGCGCCGCCTGTAATGTCAAAATTGGAACTTTTCCAGTTTTTCACAATAAAAATAAGGAAGAGGCGGGCAAACGGACTTGCACCTTTAGTTGCCAAAAACTCAACAATCAAGTCTGACATTTCGCGATCCCCTACTCATTTTCAACCTATTTTTGCACGCTTGACGATGACATCTCATTCATCGGAATTCCATTTTTTAATGGATAGAGATTGCTGATTAATTACTCATGACATTCTCAATTGACAATTTCAGACCAAGAAGTCTCCAAAATATCTATCCATTCCAGTTCCGTTGTTTTTTTATAATGCAGATATATTTTGAACTCTTCCCATATTTTTTTGTGGCTGAAAAATGTCTAGAGCAAGTTTAAAAAATTCTGGCATTCGTTTTTGCTGTGGTTAAACTGTGAAAGGGGAACATATTTTTATCGAAAAGGTTCATTTGAGATGGTAAGTACTTAAGATCTTTTATGAGTCTCGAGCTCTGAGAAGGACTCTTGGTATATTTCATCCATATTTAAAAATTTTGTCTAACTTGAACGCTGTTTAGACTACCAAACAAGTCACTCGGTCAAAAAGGACAATGAAATTTTTTTTTCTTTAATTAAAAGTGACACAATCAAGGAATAAACAATTAGTAAATCAAACGAGAGAAATGAAAACATAGACTGAAAAAATTAAGCAATTTACAGAAACCGGATCATGGTTTTTTCACAGCAACAAACAATATAAAAAAAGGAGAGAGAGCAACAACGCCGTACCCCTCTCCCGACCCCGATATTTTTTTATATTTATTTGGTTGCGAAAAAAATTTGTCAACTTTCTGTGAAATTCATTAAATTTGAATTCTAAGTTTTTATTTTTCTCTTTTTATCAATTATTCGGATATTATTTTGTCATGCAAAATTTCTAATTTTGATCTTGTATTTTTTACATTCCAATGTTTTACTTTTTTTGACACACCGTGTGTAAAGGGACATTTTATGTACGCTTCGCGTGAACAAGTCCTCATCCACACAATGTGCCAAAAAATAGGTTTCGATAGTGGCGGAAATGTGTTTTTAGACTCCTGGAATTATATCACTCGCCTTCAGCTCGTGTTATAAACTCCGTTCCCACCAGCCCAAAAACATTTTCCCGCAACCGTATCGAAATATACTAGTTTTAAACGTTCGATGTGTCAAAAAACCGTCATACTATAACAGATTGTGGCATAACATTTTTTACGTAAACTCTCTATGAAAATTAGAAACAAACATATTATATTACCTTATATTTTGCGATTTTGCATCAAAATCCAGTACAATTGTTATTTTTTAACTTTTTGGAAATGTTCTGCAGCAGTTTATTGAATAAATAAAAAGGTAGAATGCTTGTCTTTAATAGGAACATCATAAGAAAGAAGAATTTTCTCACCTGAAGTGCCTCCGCCTCGTCTCTCCTCTCATCCTCCGTATTCATCGTGACGAATCTAAGCACCAGTAGATTCAACGATGCGGCAACAATGGCCAAACCAAAAAGAATAAATATCAGTGCAAAGACAACGTACTCGGGCTTTGTCTCGAGTGCATTGTCCTTCTGGAGTGCCACCATGTCACCAAAACCAATGGTCGTTAGTGTTATGAAGCAGTAGTAGACGGAGTCAAAGTATGACCAGCCCTCGTAACGTGAAAATGCTGCTGCACCGCCCGTTATCGTCAAACTCGATAAAAATGTCACGACGAATATTAAATTTATCTCCGAGGCCTTGAGAAATTGGAAAACAATGGGATAGAGTTAGTTTCAATCTCTCGTCATTCTTCGCTGTGAAAAATGATTTTTTCATATTGAAAAATATTTTTTCTCTGATCGAAGGCATTTTTTTCCTTTTTTTCACCTTAAAGATGAAATGTCTTGATTTTTTCCAATTACCAGAAGTCTTTGGTAGAGAAATTCGGCGATTTTTTAAAATTTGTTCATTGTAGAATAAAAAATTTATCTAAAGAATATTAAGAATTTTCCATTTGTTGATAGCACTTATCTGTTAATTCACAGATAAAGTCGAGTAATTCTAAATTCCGTATATTAGTTTTTTGGAGGATTATACCGAATATAAAAATGAGATTTCACGAGTCAAAAAATATGGAACAAAAAATCAAGTAATTAAGATAAATATAAACTAATAATTGAAGGAGATAAAATTGTTATCAATATGTAATTCACATTGACATGCAACTTTTATTTTTTTATTTTTCAAGAAATGGGTAGGGGACCACATTTTTTTATCGCTTTCCTAATCGAAAATACTAAATTTTTCATATTCTGCGACAAGATTTTGTTCTTGTATTCCGATAGAACCTTCGCGAAAATGACTAGTGGGGAATTTGAAATTACCTGATTTCTCAAACCAAAAATTGCCGAAAGTTTCTATTAAAAACTTCTAGCATTTGAAAAGAAAGGCCGAAATCATCATCTAATTAAATTTAAAAGATGACACAGAAATAAATTTATGAAATGGAAAATTGTCTTCCATTTCATCGGGTTATTGATCAACAAAAAAAATGTTCTCCCCTGAAAAAATCTTCCTCGTCAATTGTTACAGCTACAAATGAAGAGCAATTACCTGTACGTCTTTGCAATTGAGTAGTTGCTTGACTTTTCTTATAACGACGGATGAGAATTTATTTAATCGTTCTCCTATACTTTGGAACATGACGAGACCCAGGGGGATACCGACTATCGCGTAGAACATTGTGAACAGCTTGCCGCTTATCGTGTTCGGCGTCGAGTGCCCGTAACCTGATAATGGAAAGTTAAGCTCGATAAAAAAAAACAAAATACAGAAATTAAAAGAGTGATAGAGGGGTGAGATGAGAATGAGGGAAAAAATACAGGCGTGATATAAAACGCTTTCCATCCAATTTTATTATCGAGAGTGTAAAAATTATGAATTACTCTCAAGGGTTACGGCGATAAACAACTCAGTTAAAAATACATGCCATGAAATCTGAATGTTGAGTGAAAAACAAAAATCATGAAAGAGTACCGTTAAATTTTTTATCACATTTTTCATACTATTTTCATATGCACTCACCAATTGTTGTGAGGACCGTAGTTGCGTAGTAGAAAGCACCAGCGAATTTCCACTGTTGGCCAGCCTTGTGGGGCTCCGTCTTCAGCACGACAGTTTCCATGATCTTGAAGTCGTCCTCGCTTATGTTGTATTTGCGTATGACCATTCGTTCAATGGCTAGAAATTTTGGAAAAGAGTTTTCCAAAAAGAAAAAAGAACGAATTTTCGGAAAGTATTTGAGAAAACATTGTTTTTTTATAAATGGCTAGTATGGGTCCACCTGACGAAATTTAAGGAAACTGTGAAAAAGTAAGCTTCCGTGTCCCAAGGTTGAATATGAGAACCATTTTTGGGGGAAATGATTGGTGTGAGTTTATAGCGATCCCGAATGATGAAAAATATCAAAACAAAATCTGTCTCAGATATTAACCGTGATACATATAGGCACAGTCGTCGGCATTTCGTCGGTTTATGGCTCAGTTTCGCAAGGAACGAGCAGTGGACTGGTGAACTGCAGACGACAAGTGTGATTTTGGTGAGAATCAGAACACATAAAATACAAAGTTTGAATTTTGATAAAGTAAAATTAAGTGTCCATGATGAGAACTCATGATCACCCCTTCACCAAATTGATTCAGTGACCTCTCGAACAGTTTCACCCATTCGTGAAGATTTTAAATCTTCAATTAAAGAATTTTTTCCAATTTTTTTTACTGTCAGAAGGGGCAGAGGAGTTGGATGGGTTGACTGTGTGAGGGATCACTATGGATCCATTTTGTCATCATCTTTGTTTGTCCCTTGTCTGCGTCTGTGTAACATATGTGTTGTCTTCGGGACCAGCCACCACCACGTCTACGCCGTTGCTCCCGGATCACGCAAAGATTGGTGAGGTAAGTAATTTTTGGGGATTTGCGACATCCTCACGGTTGTCTCCGACAAATGGAGGTTTGGTAATGAACATTAGAGCCGTGGAAACATGACATTCAACCAAGTTTCAATATGGTGGTCTAGGGGGGCGCATACTAGACATTTTCCCTTTTATTCTTCTTCTGAGAGTTTTCAATGGGTAAATGCTCGATGTGAGCATAGATCCTATAAGATTTTTGCTTGCCCGTGTGCAAGCAAAATTGGGGTATTAATTGTTGTAGATTACATCGCGGAAGTTAATTGTGAAGTTTTCCATCAATCAATTGGAATTCAAGACAGTACTCGATTTTGCGCTGAATTTTGAGTCTGATTTTGAGCCTGATTTCATCTCTTTTTATAGCTTGAACTGATTTAGGAATTTCTAAAAACAATTTTGATCATTTTTAGGGTAGATCTTGCAGGATTATTTTTGCGTTTCATTTTGGTCTTCATTCTTAAAATATTATGCTTTTGGAGTTTTATTTTGGGTTTAGTTTCAGACACCATTTGTTATGGCATTGTTTGGGTCTTACGTCGGGACTGTCGTATATTATCGTTCTTCTTGTCTCATTCTATGGTCGTCATTTCAAATTAAATTCTAAATTATTTTTTAGGGTGTAATAAGTTCCAGATAGTTTCAAAATTATGATATGGGCTTTATAACTTTGGGCTGGATCATGAAGTCTCAATCTTAAACACTCCTTTAGGTTCTAATTCCTGGACGATTTCTTATTATTTTTGGAAGTTCTGTTTTGAGCATCATCCTAGACGCCATTTTTACAGCTTCATTTTCGGGGCTTCATCTGTTTTTGGTCAAACTATCAGACCTTTTGTAGGCCTTGCAAGTTCATGATCTGGGGTGTAGTTATTGTTTATTAACTTCCTAAATAATAAAACAAAAATCAAATTTTCGTAAATCATACCATCCAACGCTTCCTTGCGCCGTTTCTCCGTCTCGGACTCGAGGACGTCAAATATTGCAGCGCCAACGAGGAGGTAGGTGAACGTGCAGACGATCAACGATAGGGTCCGGACGTTTTGCTTCTTCATTCTCTAGTGAGCCACATGCTCACTAGCAGGGCCACAGCCCCAACTACTTGCATCGCTCAAGGGTATACCGTGGATGATCCCGGGCCCATTGTGCCCACTATTTGGCGTGTCCAACTGTCGATTCAGTAGATCCAAACTGAAAAAAAATGTTATCAGCGAATTTAATGAATAACACTTTTCCTGACTTTGTCCCGATAGTCAGGAATGGCGTTACCTTCACCCATTCTCATACTCGCAACCGAAATATCCAAATCGAACAAAATGTGAGTGCCAGTTAGTCTTCTATGGACCAAAAGCTAACGAAAACTAAAAGAACCGAAGAAGTAAGGGATGGGGCTTGCACCATCGTACGGGAGGTCAATGAAACCTCATCAAACCAATAATTCCCAAAATATCCTAAAACAAGAGCACGAATAGACACAACGAGTGGGGTTTGATCTCGTCCTTACTGATCTCCTAATCTCCAAAACGATTCCCAAAAATAATCTAAAAAACAACAACGATAATTCGTTCTCATAAAGAAAGAACACTACCGGTAAGAAGCTATAAGCCGATGACAAAAGGAACGAAAGGGGGAAGGCTCGGGATGCCCAGGATGCTAGGTCGAAGAGAGAGGGTCAGGGTCCATGGTCACGTGAATTGAACAAAAATTGCAACCTGACGAGAACGCATCGTTGAGATTCGTATGAACGCTACGGGATAACAATAGCAACCAGGTGTGAGAATCCGGGACGAAGAGGACGTCCTCACGGATATCATCAGCGAGAACATACATGAAGGTAGCTTAACCGTAGAGAGAAAACCCGGGGAACTATACACTTCAAAAGTGAAGAAAATTGAAACGGAGTCAGCGCCACCGAATATTTCAAAAAGTTTCAAAAGATAAACGTGATGCGCATGCGCATTAGAGATACAGCTGGGTACGTTACCGCTAAACCTTACTGAATGCCATACCCCCAAAACCCTGTGGGATAGTATTCACCTGCTTACAACAAAACGAGTGAAAACGTTAAAGATGTATCATTTCATCAGTAAGTTTATAATTTTATGCCATAGGTGCCCGTAATCGCGCGATTCTAACCTCGCTTCGCTCGGTTGAATCGCGGATTGCGGACACAATAACATAAAATATTGTATGAAACTTATGCGTTATGGTGTTTTTCGGTTCGTGAGATCATAAAACTCGCCTTCGGCTCGTGTTACAACCACCCCCGAGCCAAAAACACCATTACGCACACGTTGCATAATATACTAATATCTACTAATTTCTTCATTTTTCGAGTTGTAATTAATTGTTTACACGATCGTTTATTACTTTCAATTTCTTTTGCATGTCTATCGCAAGATTTCCAAATTCCCCCATTTTTCGAATCATTCGATAGATTTTCGTGATTCTAGAGCATGATTACGACAAGGGTCCATTCCGACGATCTTGAACACAAATAAAGAGAATGCACCAGTATAATTACACGTAAAGTCACGTATTGGCGTCAACAAATCATTTATGAGCACTTGTTAAATCACATAACGTTAATTTTTTTATTGTTTTCGGCTTTCGTTCATTGCATGAACATTTTTAATCTGATATTTCTGCATTTTTTTGATTCACATAAACTTTATTTCAATAATTATCCATATTTTTCCCCGATACAGATATTGGAAAAGTTATTTAAACAGGGAAGCGCCGCTCAAAATTTGTTAATAATCATGGAGGAAGTAATTATTCTCACACATCAAACAAAATTATTAATTTAGTTTGTCATGATGAGGAAAATTTATACGAAAATGATACTTGGAATCCCCTTTTTTTAACCTAATTTTCTCTTTCACATTAGTTTTTCATAATTCGTCGATTTCTTTGTAAATTAATTATCCGTGAACAACAGTATTTGTTTTTTTTTCGTATTTTCGATTAAAATAATGGAGATCGGAATTTAGACAAATATAGACAAAAAATACGTAAAATTTCTAGTCAATTTACCACCCCTACCACTAGTATCTTGCCCATTCGCCACGCAGACAATGTTAGTTTCCTTATAAATAATCGAGGGCGCTTATTGCTTTTAGCCAATAAAAGGAATAGATAAGAATCTCGAGAACAGTGGTTGGAAGTGTGGGCCAGTGAGGCGCTCATCCCCACTCTCGACTCCCGGCAAAGTGGGACGCCGTACTCTGGAAACTTAAGAACAAGACTCTCTTCTTAGCGACGTAGGTTCTCAATGGCCTGTCCATTGACGTGGAAGGTAGGGAATCAGGCCTTGCTGGTGGTGATGATGGTGGGCGGGGCTGGTGGTTTTCATCCGGTGAGGTAGCACTCTCCTTGGCAATGAAGGCTGGTTTCAGCCGATCCACCGAGATGTTCGTCTCCTTTCCATTTAGGTCGATTAAGAAATTGCGATCGCTGATTCTGCGTATGACTAGATGGGGACCAGAATACGGTGGGTCCAGTGGTCGCTTAACGGGGTCTACTCTGACAAATACGTGCGTACAGGTGTACAGATCCTTGAGTAGGAAGCAACGGCTCTTGATGTGGTGGACTGTAGGTGTCGGACGGACTTTCTTGATGTGTTCCCTGAATTTCTCTAAGAAAAAGTTTGGGTCTGCTGATAGGTCTTCCGATCCGAAAAATTCCCCAGGAATCCTAAGCTCGGTTCCGTAGAGAAGCTGGGCTGGTGATGCATTTAGGTCTTCTTTTATGCAGGTACGGACGCCAAGCATTACCGTTGGGAGTAACTCCAACCAGGGTGTGGAAGCGTGGCACATAAGTGCAGCCTTGACTGAACGATATCTCCAAAATCTCATTAGATTGAAGATGGTAGGGGGACGTATGAATTTTGTTCGCTCCAATCATGTGGGCCAGCGTTGAAAAAAGTCTTGACTCGAATTGCGTCCCTTGGTCAGTAGTGATGATCAATGGGGTGCCGAACTGGGTGATCCAATTGCCGTAGAAGGCAGTGGCGATCGTATCTGCCTCGATATTCGAGAGGGGTATGGCGACAGGCCAGCGGGTGAATCGGTCGATCATCGTCAGACAATATCGAAGTTCGTTTACTGGTGGTAACTCGATTATGTCGTGGTGTCCGTGATCAAACCGGTTATCTGAGATGTCGATGTGTACTGGGTCCAGTCGTTTGTCTTTGTACCTTAGACCTCTGACAAGACAGGCATTCACGGGACCAACGAATTGCATCTCGCTTTATCCCGGGCCAGACGAATTTCTCTCGTGAATGACGAGCTGTGACTCTGCCGGATGGGTGTGACAGGTCATGGACAACCTTGAAGGCTTGCTTACGCAGAGAAGCCGGGATGAAGGGGCGAAGGTACCCGGTGGACACATCGCAGTAGATCTCATGGTCCTCGACCACTAGGGGCTGTAGCTTGAGGGAACTGCTGTTGAGAGCCTGGCCTAACTCCATGTCGTCTTGTTGAGCCTCATGGATAGCCTGTGCGCTGAGGGCTTTGGGCATGTTGATTGCGTTCACGCGGGACAGAGGGTCTGCTACAATATTCTCCTCGCCTTTCACGTGAATGAGTTCAGTGGTGAATTGCGAGATGAAGTTCAGTTGCTTGATTTGCCTGAGTGATGCCTTCTCTGGACGTTGGTGGAATGCGTAGATGAGGGGCTTGTGATCTGTCTTAACGACGAAGTCATGACCCTCAACTATGTGCTTGAAGTGCCTGATGCCTGCGTAGATGGCCAGAAGTTCGCGGTCATAAGTGCTGTAGCGTGTTTCTGTTGGGCTCAGTTTTCTCGAGAAAAACCCAAGAGACTGCCAGGTATTGTCAACGAATTGCTCAAGAGCTGCTCCGATAGCGTGATCAGAGGCGTCTGTTGAGAGTGCCATTGGAGCTGTAGGTGACAAGAACGAGGCTCTGACGGCGGAAGCTTTGTTTGCACTTCGCGAGAGCTACTTTAGATGCATGAGTCCACGGTACCTTGCGTTTGTCTTTCTTTTTGACAGCTTTCAGGTGGTCGTTGAGCGGAGCTTGAATTTCGGCGGCTCGAGGGATGCAGCGCCGATAATAATTAACCATCCCGAGGAATCTACGTAGATCCGGTGTCGGGTTGGGGGGACTGCAGCATGGTCTTGACTTTTGCTGGGGGAGGTGAGTATCCGAGCTTGTTGATTGTGTAGCCTAAATACTCGACCTCTTCCTGGGCGAATTGGCATTTGCTGGGGTTGATGGACAGGTGATTGTCCAGCAAGAGCTTCAGGATAGTCTCGACGTGTCGTTGGTGCTCTTCAGGGCTCTTGGAGAAGATGATTATATCATCGATGTAGCAGGAAGAGAAGTCCAGCTCTCTCAGCAGGCCATCCATGTGTCGTTGGAAAGTCTGTGCGGCGTTGCACAGACCAGGTGGCATGCCTACGAACTCGAATAGACCGAAAGAGGTGGTCACGGCGGTCTTGGCGATGTCTTCTTCAGCGACGGGGATTTGGTGGTAGAGTCTCACAAGATCGAGGGTTGAGAAAATGCTGCTGCCATGACATGATTGGATAACGTCTTCAATGTGGGGAATCGGGTAACGTTCGGGTAGTGTTTGTTTCTTAAGCTGTCTGTAGTTACCAGTGGCTCGCCACCCACCGTTTTTCTTAGGCACCATGTGCACTGGGCTGGCCCACGGGCTACTGGAGGGGCGGACAACACTGTACTGCAACAGAAGATCGAAATTTTCTTTCGCTGATTGAAGTTTCTCACCTGAGAGACGTCGTGCGCACTCTGCTACTGGAGGTCCGGTCATGGGGATATGATGGGCGGTCCGACTGTAGGGGCGGATGGTTGGAATCGGTGCTGGTCTCGTGACGTCGATGTACTTCATTAGAAGCTCACTGTAGATTGGAGAAAGTTTAAGATTCTCTCGAACTGATACCGACCCTCAGTATCAGTAACTGTTTACGCTGTTGGCGCTGCTGTGGCTGCATTGTCGGGTCGCCAGGAGAAGTTGCAACTGACGGAGGTGGAGACGCCATAGTGCGCCGGGACGTGCTGCCGCTGTTGATCGTGTGGATGTCCCCAACATTAACCTCTCCACATGGAGCGATCATACGCAGTATGAGACCTCTGTTAATGACGACGAAGCTCATAAAGTGACTGGAAGTGTTTCTTACGTGCCTACCCTGTGCTGTCGCCAGTAAGTCGGCCCCCTCCTCCTAAGCACTCGGGTTCCAGACCTCGCACGCTTGGACAGGTCGAGCAATTTCCAGAAAAGTTAAATTAGAAGGCAGGTTTAGGTAATTTTGGAAACTTTTCTGAACCAGATCTTTTTATCCAGGCTCGATGTGTGGGATTCCTTAAGTTAACCAGCCTTGATGTCATATCTTGTTCCAGCCTTGTTTCCATCGTCAGTGTGGACTTTTCCTGCCTGGGACGGAGCTACCAAAATAAGGGAGTTACCAAGATATGGAGCTATCGAAAGAAAAAGAGCCATCGTGGACGGGAGGCGGAATTATTCTTATTTTGCTTGGGAGTGAAAGTTGTAGAGTTTCAGGTCATTGATCGATGTTTTACTCATGGCCTTCCGGTCGAGGTTGGCCAACTCGTAAACTCTCTCTCAGAGAACGGTTGACATAGGCCAACCGAAGGATTTTGGGCTGCATTGGAGAGCTCATGTCTCCGACAGAGAACCAAGTCATTTTCGCGAAATTTCTTCCCTCTGTCTCAAATTATATGAGGGAGACTGGTGGAGATGGCCCTCATCTAATGCGTGACGAAAGATACCTTGAATGGTCTTCGACTGATTCATTCGGTCTATCCACATCTGTTCGGGGCCAAACGAGCGATCAGGGTTTTCTTGTATCTGGCGGCATAGGCTCGTCGCTGGTTCAGGTTCGCATCGCAAGTCAGCAAAAGCCGGGGTGGCCCATAGAGAATTGTGATAAGCAGTGTTGTATGCGCACCGGAACTCAAGTAGGTGGACATCCCATTCTCGCTGATCAGGGTCTACAAACGCCGGTCTCATCCCCTGCAGGGTTCTTTCAGGGTTCTGTTAGGCCGTTTAGTGGGGTTAGCCTGAGGGTCATACGTTAGAGTCGTGTTTTGGGTCATTCCAGTGTTGGTTAGCAACTTCTGGATGTCTTTGTTGACGACCTCTGTACCATTGTACGTGATCAGGATCTTGGGTGTGCCCCATCTGTGAATCACCACATCTTCGATAACGTCCTTAACTGCTTTGCCAGTAGTGCATCGCAAAGCGTGAACTTCGATCCACTTGGTGTAGAGATCTTGGATAATGAGAACACACGAGAAGCCAGACTTGCTGTGGGTCATCGGGCCGTTTTTATCAGCTAGGATGATTTCCAATGGTCGCTCAATTATACGTTGTCCCATGAGACCAGACGTTGTCTGTTGTTCAGGCTTGCAGTGCCGATAGTCCAAGCAGCGGCTGCAGAAGTCGTTACCACTGATCATTGACCATGAAACATTGAGGAAGGCGCAGGGTAGGGTGCCTACGCCGAGATAGGCTGCCGCTGTCCATAATGTCGATCTTCCCGATATTAACCTCTTCTGGAGCGCGCCGAATTCAAACGTCGCCCCTGGTCGATCGTACCAACTGCCCTGGACTGAGTGAATGCCCATCTAACATGGAGCGCTCATACGCAGTATGAGATCTCTATTAATGCCGGCAAGTCTCATAGAATGACTGGACGGGTTTCTAACAGCTTACCCTGTGCTGTCATCAGTACGCCTAAGCACCCTTAAGCACTCGGGTTCCAGCCCTCACACGCTTGGGGAGGTTGAGCAATTCCCGGGAAAAGTCAATTAGAAGGCAGGTTTCATTAATTTCGAGAACTTTCCTGAACCAGATATTTTAATCCATGGTTAATGTGTGAAATTTCTTAAAAATCCCGTGACATACTTTTCCCCGTGGGAGAATAGGAAGACTTATATCTATGATGTGCATCCTAGTCTGTAGTTAGTTTTGCCAATTAGTTTAGTTAGCTCAGTTAAAGTTGTTTTTTAGTTAGCCGCGCGAGTCGAGAATGGGAATAAGCGCCTCACTGACCCGCACTTCCTTTATCTTTCCTGAACCGGATATTTTAATCCATGGTTGATGTACGGGATTTTTTTTTAATTCCCTTACAGAAGATCCACCTACGGAGAATAAAAAAAGTTTTTCGAGAAGTATATTTGTACTTTTATAAAGAAACTCATGACTTGAAAATCTTCAATAGCAAAATGTCTTGCACCGAGAAAGAGAAAACATTCATCAAGAGATTTCATATTTGTCTGAATGACGAGGCCAATTTGTGTCTGAGTGAAAACTGATTTCTCAGAACAAATGTAATGTAAACAAATAATTCATTAGTTTTGTGAACATTACATGTCCAATTTGTGCGGCAAAAACAATTAGACTGAGTTTTTGAAATCATGCTTTTGTTAGGTATCAATTTTTTTCTTATTTCCAACAAGTCTAAAATTTATAGATACAATTGTTTTTGTCATTGGGAGGTATTTTGGCCTTGAGTCTGCTTAAACGATTAATTTCTTGATAAAATTAAAAATGTACTTAGACAAAAATATTCTTGTCTGAGTGTAGAAAAAATTGACAAATGAAAAATTCTCATCCATTTTCCTACGGCGAGTTCAGACACTAAGATTTCCTATAAGATTTCTAGTCAAGTATTTTCTAAGGAATTTCCTATAGGGAATTTGCTTTGAAACTTTGCCCATACATACTCCTATTTAACTCTTATATGGTCGCCACCTGGCCAACAAATTGAAATTAATGGAAATCGATTTTAATTTTTCCAATGGTACTGAATCTTATGAAAAAATGCGATAGAAAACCCTACAGGAAATCTTATATCGGTTCCATCAGCCACGCCATAGGTGACTAAATAAGTTCAGGATTAAGATGTCCAGCACCATATAGTACTGAGAAATTCACCGAAGCAAATAATTTCAATTATGTTCTAGAAATCTGGAAATACGTGAAAGAACGTAACATAAATAAAATGCAACACATAAATTAAAATATCAAACATTGTATAAATTCAACTACAGTAAATATTTTAATGATAAATTGAGCATTTTAACCAAAAAAACAAAACCCACGTTTTCCTCTCTGACTTCGGTCCTCTGGCTTCAGCAATGCTGTTTACGTTCACTCGATTCACACAGCAGTCGCTACAGTTGTGGGCGACTTGTGTGCCTCAGACTCATCACTTGTTTCCACAGGTCTCCTAGTCATTTTCGTTTCTCTAGAAATGAGAATTTCAGAAAAATAAATTAAGATTAACAACATTTTTATAGTTTTTAAGATTAATCACATTGTTTTGACATGAAAAATTTATCTTTATATGCAATTCATTCGTTAAAGAATATATAAAATATGAGAATTTTACTGCACACATTGGATATCGATTTTCCTCCTGAATGAAAGCTTTGTAAACTATAATTTTCATTTTCTCATTTTTAATGAACATATCATGTGGAGATATGATAGCATCGTAACAGAAATAATGAAAACTCTAGAGAGGAAAATAAATACCTGCAATGGAAATTTAAAGAATTTACAATTGTTGAAATTTATTTTATTGCAACAGAACAAATATTCAAATACTGGGAGGTTAATGTGTTTTGCTATTTCTTCTATAGCTAAATAAAATACTTCAGGTTCTGTAAAATCATTCTAATTATAATTCTAAATTAACTTTTTCATCGGAATTTTATCATTTTTATTTTTTTACTGGTACATTTGTCAGTTTTTGTTTTCAATTAGTCAATTTGCTCCATTCTTGAAGAATATATGTGGCTTAATAAAAAAAGTAATTTTATAAAATACAAAAGACACTCATGAAGTTAAGACAAGTGGGAAATTGCTCTGGGATCAGATAGAGAATAATTCTCTTTCTTAATAAATTGGCAATAGGCTTCGGAATTGTAACTTCATATATGTATCATATGAGGCATTCTTTGTCAATCCAGCCACCTGTTTTTTTTCATGTCTCCGAAAATTCTGAAAAAATTCTATCTGTTTTTATGGGCTGAAAGGACACC
>JAPYZN010001119.1:0-18836 GCA_030522865.1 Psyttalia lounsburyi
CTCCAAAATAGCCGGACATGACGTTTCACCATATCGATTCTCCCTATAACTCGATATTAATAAACTCGATAAAAAAACAATCGATTCTCGCAAAAATTTGGATAGATCCGCATCACCTCCTTTAGTATAATAGGAATAAAAATCAAGTCAATGGTAATCCATTGGAATTTAGTTAATTCAATTTAATCGGTGAGAAAATCGTAAGAAAAATGCTTTCTCAAGGCCGGTACCTCAATTTACTCCCACATCTCTCCCAGAATATATTGCACGACCTCTGAATCTCTGAATGAACATGTGGGCATTATTACCGAAAATTTGGGACATGAATATTTGAATGGACAACGATGACAACGATTCAGTGGCCGAAATCGTTAAAGTAACAGCGATTATTTAGGCAAGTGATGGATGGAGTGTCGTTTCAGGCGTATTAAGATGATCCTCAACATTCCGGAGAGACTTCCCCTCTGTTGAGTGTGGGTGAAAGGCCGTTGAGGTAAAAAATATGTGGCAATTAGGTTCATCAGTCATTTTGTGAGTCCTGAGTACCCTCTCGATACTCCATACGGAATGTCGATCAAAAAAAAATCCTCTAATGATCAAAAAGATGATCACACGTCCACGAGGAAAATATAGATCTTAGAATTAGGAAGTGACAAGCAAAAATTCGAGGAACTCCGGAGAATTTGGCCCCCTCAGTTCGACGAGTCTCCGAATAATTTTCTAATTTTTTTTTTACCACAAAATTTGACAATAAAAAATTGCCAATAATTAGTCATTTAACAGTTACAAATTCTTATTTTGCCCTGCCAGGGAAAAATAGAACGAATACGAATATTTAATTCAGAATTGAAAAGTAAATTATAACGTAGGTTTTTTTTTCTGGTGAGAAATTACTCATTATCAACATGTTTCATGCAAAATCATGACTAATTTGGGAGAATATAAATAGCATGACTCGCGTGAGACTCCCTCAAAGGATTTAACAACAAAGGAAATGAAAATTTATTCCTCTGTTGAGAGCTATAATTATGACTCATGTAATGAAGAAATCTGTATTGGGTTTACTTCGTTTACTTTTTCAATTCTTTTTCCGTTCCGTTCGGGGTGTATATTTTTCTCATATAATATCATTCTAAAATAATGGTTTAGCCGGCACTTATCTTTATCACTCGACTTCAGTACGCTCACTCACTCGTATCCACGTGCGTTCGTTAGAACCGGAATTTCGTGTAATTGCAGTGCTCGGAGATCAATGGGGAACTGAAATGTTGGAAGTTATAAGAGTTTTATTTTTTTGTCATCGCGAGAGAATTATCGAGGAGTAATGAATTGGGGGGTATTTTTGCTCCCGAATCGCATAATTGTAATCGTTCTATTTTCGTATATATATTTTTTTCAACATTTGTTGCAAAAAAAATTTATGCAAGAAATTGCAACTGGCCATTGGTCGAGGTATTCACATTTTATGTACATAAATAATTGCTGGATACCGAATACAATAGCCAGTGTTTTGTGGTCATTTTTGCTGTGAAGGAATGGAACGAGTGAATTTAATTTCTCCAAAATTGCTTTTCGTAAATTCACAAATTGAGAGTTCACCTGAATTTTTATTTTAACAAATTAAAATTCAATTCTTTTTTTATCATTTTTTTAGAGCATGTTTATTAAGCCAAAATATAATGTAATATATTTATTTTCCCTGTAGTTATGTTCTTTATTTCTTTTAGATTTGCCGATATCAGCTGTTATTATTTTTTTTTTTCATTTTAAACAATCAATATTAATTGCATAAATGCGGCTAGCGACTGAGCTACCGCCGTCGGTAATTGACCTAAATTCACGTACCATATTTTCCGTACCCACCTTCCACACTCCGGATTGAATTAATTATTAAAATGTTAATCGCCAGGTGATTCTCAAAAAAAAAATTGGCGACAAAAAAAAACAATTTTTTTCCGAGAGAGAAAAATATAAACCGGATATCGATAATGCATCAGATTCATTATTGATCGATTGCCGAAGATTCCGAGGCCGTTCATAATCCCAACTCGGGATGATCATGAGGATGAAATAAGCCAGGCGCCGATAAATCAAATCTCACCAGGTCGTATTTCACTATTTCGAAGAGTATCAATTTTCCAGAGGTGAATTGGATAACGAGAATAGAAAACTCTCTGTGTGGCTAGTACTTTTCTCTCCCGTCGGTTAATTCGAGGGGCATGAGAAAATGTCCAAGGTTCGGTGCAGTCCGAGACCTCGTGTACCGCTCGAATTAATGAAACCGTTTTTTTTTTTTTCTGCGGTGGGTGGGGTTTTTTTTTTCACGCCGTTCAGTGCTGGAAATGAGCATGAATGAAAGTGAAGAAGGTCAATGACTCGGAACCGAACACCAGCACCACTGGAGCTTTTCACGAGGTTTTGAGATGGCTCACGTACACATCAATGATGAGTAATGATAATTCACTGGGGTAATTACATAGGAGCGGTGATCGTGAGTTGAAGTGATTTAGGACAGACTAGCGGAGATTCATTCCCGTCTCATTCATCGTGAGATATTGAATTACCAAACTCAGTGAAAATTCCTTGTGGCCACGTTTCACTCATTAAAATCGCCGGAATCAATGGAAATATCTGCCTCTATCAATAACAAATGCACATTTTTTATGAGAAACTAGGGGGAAATTGCTCTGGCATCGGATGTAGTATAGTTTCTTTGCTAATTAGGAAAATGTTTCCGAATGGTCACTTCATAAATTATTATCTCTATCGCGTTTTTCCGAAAAACTGTAATTTCGAAAGAATTTCAGTAAAAATATTGTATTTATGCACAACTGGACAGATTCAAATGATCACATTTGAAGAAGTCATCAAAAATGCGACTTTGAACGAAAAATTGATGAAAACTTCAAAATTTTCAAATTTCGTTATGAAAAGAAAATTAATGAATGCAGTTATCATAATCAACTTCCAACTCAAACTTTCTGGTATCTAAAGGAACATTTTAATCTATCATTGAATCCATTCGAAGCCTCATCTACAAAACATCAACGAAATTCGGAAAAAAACGAAAAAAAAACGAATTTCCAAAAAAATGGTCACTTTATCTATTATTATCTCTATCGCGTTTTCCAGAAAAACTGAAATTTCGAGAGAATTTCATTAAAAATATTGTATTTATGCACAACTGGACAGATTCAAATCATTACATTTGAAGAAGTCATCAAAAATGCGACTTTGAACGGAAAATTGATGAAAACTCAAAAATTTCCAAATTTCGTCATGAAAAGAAAATGAATGAATGCAGTTATCATAACCACCTTTCAACTCAAACTTTCTGATATCTAAAGGAGCACTTCAATCTATCATTGAATCCATTTGAAGCCTAATCTACAAAAACGTCAATGAAATTTGGAAAAAAAGAAAAAAAACAAATCTTCATTTCGAAAGTTTTTTCTACCTTCCGTAAAAACAAAAATTTTTGAAAAAAATCAATCAATTAATTGAATTTTAATCAACGGTTATGAATATGGCCCAATAATACCTACATTTGAAAAAGAAATTCACTTCCATCAATTCATTGCCGAGCAATCGATGAAAATCGAAGAAAAAATTTCATACGTACCCAAAAATTGTATTTTCGGACTCGTTGCCCCCCATAGTGTTAATATAACCTAAAAAATCAAAAACTTCAATTTGACTGATTACAGAGCTTCCGTCCGGTAGCAAAAAATTAATAGAGTAAGAGAGAAATTTTTGAGCCGCGAAGATTTACTAAAAAAACGTAACGGAAATTCCGACGTTAGAATTATTCAACTGAAATATTAATGATCACTTTTTTTTTCAACTATTAGTCAAATGATAAGGAAAATATGCGGAGAAATCGGGTGACTTTCCTCTTCGTCCCAAGGCTATCCCAAGAATTTAATAACCCCCCCCCCCCCCCCTCCCCCATCTGCAGAAGCAATCTCAGCTGCGATAACCACCTGAAAGCCATCTAGTTAATCCGGCTCTCAGGATGACTCTAAAACCGATCGCCAACGGCATTGCTGCCGATGATCGTTGCACGCCGCCGGGACCAGTTGTAATTAATAGTTTATAGCCCCGGTTTAAAGAATTATCATTCATAATCGTGCATAAACGCGTGACAGGAATATTCTTTGGCCAGTTGGAGCTGAAAATTCATGCTGCTCGCACTGGATATGGCCGATATATCGGCGATGCTTCTATGGTGGCACTCACATTATAATCTGTCGCTTCGCTATTCACTATCGGTATACGGCGATGGAAACTGCGAGGAACTCGTGTCACCCGAGGGCCTTCAGTGGACACCTTATCAGAGCGAGATTTCCCGGAGTCGTTGGATACGTGAATTTTTATATGACGATAATGATTATGTTCGCACGCCGTTAACTTTTAATTTTGCAGGTATTTTTATTTTATTTTTTCATTAATTCATTCATCGACGAATTGACGAAAATGTGAGGACAATATTTTGTAATCTCGAGGCCTATCGGATGATTTAGTTTTTGTTCTATTACTTCTTCTTCGTTCGATATACTGGCAATACTTCAGTTGAGCCAACTGTTGGATTGTTTAGTTAGTGGGATAATGTTTACATGTTTATTATAATTTTTGTCGTTTCCGTTTTGTTAGTGTCAATTTAATGGGAATTCCGTCAATTTAATGGGAATTTAATGCGAATTTTTGTGCTTTGAAAATTTTAAAATCCGTTTTTGGGGCTTCTAATTTTCTCGGGAAGCTACTGTTGTTGGATTTGAAACGCTAACCCCGCTAATTTTCGGGGAATCTTAAAAAAACTGAAGTCCCCTCCGAATTAATTAATTTAATTTTCGCTCGCCTGGCCATCGAAGCCTTAAACAAATATTTTCATTAGTTTCGGGAGTCGCCAACGCTCCAGATATTGAGGAAATTTCCTCAGAAATCCAATGGCAATTAGTCCCCCATTTTCAATAGCCACTAAAACAATTTAATATCTTTAACGTTAACTGAAATAATTTATTCTTAAAATGTTAACTCAATCGACCATTTTGTTCAATTTGTTCACTGTGGAAGCCTCTTAACTCACCATGACTCACTCCAGTGTTTTTATCTGGCTAAAAAATCGGGCCGAATGAGTATCCGCAATAAATTCCCCCCCACCTCAACAACTCATACCCAACATATTTAGCACTTTGGTATGCGCACGACAATTTTCATACTGTCATTGCGTACATGGTGTACAAAATGTGCCAGCCCAAAACGTGTTCGTTTCAGGCGCCTCCGTTGTATTTTAATGCGCATACCAAAGGTGCCCACGATTATCATTCCCCATGGGGACGGTATCTAGAAAACACGAGAAAGACCGTGGAGGAGGAATGAATGAAGAAATGAAAAAAACGAATGGAAAAAGTACGAATAAAAGGAACAAGACCAATCAATGTACGCCTACTGTGCGTGATCTATTCGAATGTCTCTTTTCAATTCGCACGTCTATCTCCCTCGCTCTTTATTTCCTTTATCTCATCCATTAATATCTCATTCTGTATTCAGGCAGGGTCTAGACAAAATTGAGGTGCGAGACAATTTATTGCCAGATACTCTCAGTTCAGCGAAATTTAAAATATAATACTCATGTTTTTTGATTCTGATTTATTTTTATGACGACTCTCATAATTTTTTAAATCATTTTCCAAATCTGGGGAAAATAATTGCTTTCTTTTTCTGAATGGCTGGAAAAAATTGAGATATTGAGAAGACAAACAATCGGCAAGTAATTGAACCAAAAAATTCGGTAAATAATTGAAACCTTTTTGACAATTTCCAAATGTCAAAAGTTCATAAGCAATAAAAAAAATGCAAAAATATTCTCTCCATTCCAGTGTAAACATAAAAAATATAACATTAATTTTTGTTCCATTATTTCAATCCGAAATTCAACCCAAAAACTCTTTGTTTATAGCGGACTGAAGAGAAAAAAAAATATCCTGTTTTTTTTCTGATTGTAAATGTCAGTTTATACGTAGTTTTATTTTCGCGATGACTCTTTTTAAATCCATTTGACACATACGTCTTGGAAAATGAAGCCAGTCTGAAGGACGCAGGATTGAGACTGGTGAATTGCATAGCCATAATAGCATTAGTAACATATTAATATATGCAAAACACTCTTGCCATACCCTCAGGGTGATATCCTCGCCCATTTGTATATAAACCGTGAATATTCCCAACACTGGCTTCATCAATCCTGCAGAAGAGAGAAATAAAGAGAATAAAAAATAATAAATTATACGGGAGAAAAGCAACAAAAAAAAAAAACAAAAATATGAATGGAGGGATAGAAGGAGACATCAAACGTCCTTTGGCGATTATAGTCCGCCCAACGGTTGTGTTATTTTGCGGATTAAAGTCGACAGGACAATTTATACGATTCACGCATCAACGAAATGGCTAAACTAATTGAACTAGTGAGTCTTAGATAATTAATTATTCAAGTGTTATTTTGAAGTGACTGGGTGGGGCAATGGTAGGTTTAATTTAATGATTTTGTTGGATTTGTAATGAGGGGGGCGGGAGGGGGGGGGGATTATTTTATGGAAGGCACGAGATGACAACAAACCTCGGGCGGACTCATCGGAAGGGAGGGAAGAAAAACAGACGCCACGTAATAACGTGAGAGGCTGATAAACTCGTGGGCGAGTCAGGTTGAATGTGCATGTGTTCATTACCCCGAAAGATGTTTTTGCTGAAGGCAATAGTGCCCCTGGGGGTGATCGCCTGCGTCCCACGTTTTTGGATTGGAGGGGAATAAATATACGAATTTATTTTTTCTTCGTGGTATTTGGAAATTTATTTTTTGGAGGCATTACGGATTATTTAGTCACCCGAGGGTTGTAAAAAACAATTACAGTTGGGCAATTGTTTTTTTTTGTAGTGAGGGAGGATGGGAATTTATTGTCGTGCATG
The DNA here is from genome assembly GCA_030522865.1 of Psyttalia lounsburyi. Classification (NCBI taxonomy): domain Eukaryota; kingdom Metazoa; phylum Arthropoda; class Insecta; order Hymenoptera; family Braconidae; genus Psyttalia; species Psyttalia lounsburyi. The sequence goes on from JAPYZN010001119.1 coordinate 6,964, forward strand.
AATTCCTGTCCAGCCAGGAATTCAGGGCTGAATTAAAGTCAGACATGACTTCCTGTCCAGATAAAATCTCGAATTTGTATGGAGATTGTCAATTTCTGATTGAAATAATTGAACAAAAATTAATATTGTATTTTTTATGTTTACCCTGGGAGGAAAGAACATTTTTACGATAGAAAATCAGTTCCAACTAAATTGATCTGCATGTCCATGGGTCCAGAGCTCCAAAGCCTTTTGTCTTTTTAGTCAGTTCCTCTACGAACTTGGACAGGAGTGTCTTCCAAGTGCTAATATAAAGGATACAGTGTTTCATTTATTTACCTGAATTCATTACTTCAAGTACCCATTTGCAATAGATTAATTATTTTGTATCGCCATAACCTCATAGACAGGAACAGCCATCATTATTCGATTGGAAACATCATTTCGCAAGAAAAATAAATGCAAGATGTTGACGCCATCTGCTCAATCCCTCCAGCTATTGTCTCGCCTCATAATAAGAGAATTGAATTTGCCATTTGCGGTTAAAAGTCACTGGCAATAATTGAGATTTCATCTGTTTTTACGATTTTTCAAAATCCATTCTCACCTCTGCATGTCGTATACTCATGAATTCATCTGGTTTTATGGTAATTTTTCCTCTTCATTTTCACTCACTATGTCACTTTCACAATGGAATGGAGCTAATGCAAGGAGTTTAATTTGTAATGCATGGATTTTAACGTCGTAAGACTCTGTCACTGGTCACTGTGTCAACACTTGAACGATGTCACGCAACAACAACAGAGAATTGCTCAACTAGTCGCGTCTATTTCCCGGTGAGGGGCCTTTTTTTTAAGGTTAATGTTCGATTACTGAGACGTGAACGCACTCAGGATTATTGTGATTTTTCCATTGACGGAATGAATGGGAAATTTTTATTGGCATTCTCCGCTCGTCTTCTCATGCAAAGTTGCAATTATTGATGGTGGACGGAGGGTTAGCGGGACTGATGGAGAATAAAAAAATATTTCCGGTGTTGAGACGTGTGAGACTGCGGCCGTTGAGATGGAATTTTTCCCTAGCGGCTTCAACGTTTCTGGGGAAATGGGGCTGAGGTCGCCACCAGCGGAGGGCCACCATTTTCTTTTTAGAAGACAAAATTTTGCCATTATTTTTCAAGATGGCGGAAATATACTTGACTCCTCAACTGGTGCTCGGGCAAAATCCCCAATTTGGTAGAGAAAAACTGACCGAAATGAAGCAATGGTATTTATTGTAGTCTAGAATAACAACAGAGAGGCGAGTACTGATGTAAACATTGGAATAAAGGAAAATATAGAGGGAAATGGCTGGCGACATCCCAACTGAATCCTCATGACATCATCTTCTGTTTACATTCAACGAGTTTACATTCAACGAGTTCCACATTACGAACTCAGTAGAGTCAATAAACTCTTTCTTTGTGGTGTAGTGCTTGTGGTGAAGTGCAGTAGAGTCATTTAGTAAAGTGAATAAATCCATCCGTGACGCGTGAGAGTGAAAATGTGTCGCAATGGGCATCGCCAGGGGACACGGGAGCACCAGCTAAACCCATAACCTGTCACACGGCACGTCACACCGGTGAGTACGAGTGTCATTTCAGTCGTTTATTACTTTCAATATTACGTATAGAATGTCACGAGTGTTGTTTTTTTTTTTTTTTTCATTCCAACGATGATCCAACACCTCGATTGACAGAAAATGATTGTGAAAAATGGCTTTCTCCCCGTCTATCAATCACTATACGTAATTGAAAAATAAGAAAAAAAGGTAATTGGATTAATCCTGATGTTGAAATTAATTTTTTCTCACGTTCTTATATGTTTTTTCTTTGTTTTATTTCAGCCATTGGGAAATGATTCTTATCGACAAAAAAATCACTTTCATTCGGTGACTTTAACTGGCTCGACTTTCAACTCATCTCGGTAAGTCTTTGATGAAATGCGCTTTTAATTTGCCGGCAATAATACTAAAAACATTTAACGCGAATCTTCGACGCGTTAAATCATCAACCAGAATTCCATTAAACGTTCGTTTTACTTGGCAACTCTTCATTTCTTTTATTTCAGTTTATCTGCCATTCCTCGTTTGTTGTTGTTGTTGTTTTTTTCTTTTCTTTCACGCCTTTGCGTTGGCACTCTCGACACCAGGAGGAACGTAAAGGCCTCTGCGTTCTTTTGCGTTTCGTCTCGGGGTGACTTTAAATGAAATCTGGTTTACGACCTCCGGGGTATCAATGGGAAGAAGGGGTATAAACGATTAACGCACTGCACGCGACGGTTTTATTTTGAAAAATTAACGGATGTGTCGGAAGTCATTATTCCGGGTGGTTTTGTCGAGGTAATTATTTTGAGGATTCTTTTTCAGGCCTGGAAATTTATCCTCACGTCGAAAATAATTCGGTTCAAATTGGAAATTTATTCTCACGTGGAAAATAATTTGGATTCTCACGAATTAATTTTTAGACACAGATATTTTAGCTAAAACGCTGATATTTATTCTGAAAGATTGTCAGTTGTGAGAACGATACTGAGTCTTTCAAGGGTGTCCAATGACTCGGTTACTATGATGTTCTAGCTATCGATATAAATTAAAACTAATTAAAATTAGAATTATCCCTGGTTATATACCCATTAAGGTGTAGGGAAGTGGCGAGAGAATGGTTGAAGCCTCAACGAGGTCCAGGGGGACTTTATTATTCTGGGGAAAGGTTGAACCGTAGATAAGGACCAGGGGGGAATTTAATTCTTCTAGGATACGGCCCAGCTTGGGAGATCCCGAGTTCATTACATTAGGGATTACTTTCATTAAAGGGCTATTGGGCGAAACTAACGGTTTATAATAATTCTACTAAGAATATTCTCCGTGAACTGCAAAGTAATAACCAACTTATACTTGGGTACACAACAAAATCAGAAATGGGTAATTAAAATAATAAATTCAGTAAATAACTGGTGCACTTAATCATTTATTTTCGTTGCGAAGATGTTCTCTCCAGTCCAGGGTAAACCTAGAAAATACAAGATTAATTTTTGTTCCATTATTTCAATCAGACATTCACCAGAAGAAGACCGAAAATTTTCCCTGACAAATATCTTTAAGTGTTTGACGTTGAGAGAGTCGTTGAAATTGCTCCCACAAGTTGAAAGAGCATGAAAAAAATGATCAAAGTACCTAAACTAATCTCCACCATCAATCGATAATGTTTCCAACTCGATCTAACGATCCACCTATTTTCCTTTGTCGGATGGTATTTGACGTGCCATCAAATTCCATCCGCCGCTGACATTTTACTCAGCGATTATTCACGCTGAGAAATGGCACTCTTCGTGAAAATACTTGGCAATGGTAAGCCAAATGGTCTGTGAAAGTTTAATCCAGGGAATTAATTCAGCCATTTAAATGATGGTTTACTCATTTCAATTCATTCATACACTTTTTTTATTTTTATTTTTCACTTTGGCCTGAAACAAAACTGGATACATCAGCGCTGCCCTCGGGAATTTATCTCCTTTATTTTCATTATTTCATGTTCTCTTTTTGTTTCGACGCTTTCATTCGTTGAAGAGTTTTAGATTTTTTTTTTGTTTCTCTCTCACTGTAACCCATTGATGGTTTAAATGAATGTTCCGTCAATCCAAAAAGTTGCTTTTCAGGTTCAATCTGAGGCTTGACAGTAAGCGTGGGCTGACAGCTCTCTCTCGCCAGGGCTGAATGCTAAATTATTTACAATTATTTTATCATCTCATTCCATCGGCCTTAATGGCTTCCTAATTATTCAATTTTCTTTTATTCGCGTCGAGGGGTATATTTTTTGTTTTGTTTACAAATCGTAGGTATTATTTGAGTGGGAATTCTCCGCTCGACGTTCTGTAGTCTTCGAAATTTTAAAGCCTCAAATTATCCGACTAAATTACGGAAAAAAGTACAAATAAAATTTCCGTTAAATTTCTCGAATCTCCAATTTCGAGTGGCCGTAAACAATTTTAAAAATCACGCCCGGAGTGGTATTCAAAAACGTGGGCTTTTTTTTTTTTATTGGAAAAGGCGAAAGTCCTTTTTGGGAGAGTGAGCCACTCCTTAATTAATTTCCCATTAAATAAAATGATGAAGTAGATTTTTCGCGGAATTTCATCCTGAGTCTCGACGTGACGACTCGTAGATGATCACCTCAAGATTCCTCCCGACTGTTCACACCGGAATCGACGGATCTCCAGTCTCGACTTTCCACCATCCAGCCCCTTTATCTACTCGCCATGAATCAAAAACTATTTGCTAGTGTTCGGATCGGTCATCAGTTTGTGCAAATGGTCTTCCACGTATAGCCCACACTATCCTATTTCCTCTCAGGACCATATATTTGTGTTGTGCACTGCACTTGTGCCGTTCTCCTTTTTCCAAAGGTCGTAAATACCGGTGTTGCGAGGCGATACAGTACCCGCTTCCTATCTAACATTCATACATTTTCCTGGAGCAGTTAAAATACTTACGTATTTATTAATACCGAGATCGTTGCAAGAAAACTGATGGTTAATTACGAGTTTGTATAATTATTTTAATTTATCGGATGTTAAGGATATCTAATGAATTCTAGGAAAATTCAAACTATTCGTAATATCTTCATTGGAATAAAAAATCTTCCTCGAGGTGGATTTTCTCCGTATTTGAATAATCAAATGAAAGATAATTAGTTAATTATCAGTAGGAATTAACTGATACTTTCATGAATTCTATTGTTGAATTTCTGATTGAAATAATGGAACCAAAACTAATCTCATATTTTCTATTTTTATACTGGGATGGAAAGAACATTCTGACATTTTTTTTATTGTTTATGCTTTGTTTATTCAGTCTGTTCGTCTATGGGATTTATGTAAATGGAGAGGACTCAATGGTAAAGTTATTTCCTTATTTTGTTGTATTTCAATGATTATAGTAACGAATAAGTTTAATATTTCTTTATTCCTGAAAGACACTCAAATCATTACAACTGGAGATTATTTCGAAGGAACGAGGTACTTGTCAGAGAGTCATGTGTCTCATGTTATGAGAGTTTCTAGACTAACTAAAACTGAGGAAATTGAGGGATGTCTTAGGAGAGAGGTTTGTGAGAGGAGTGGGGGTAATCGTTATATTGGAGGGCTAAAGGCCCAAAGGTTCAGGGAACATTTCGCGCTATTTGCTTGGGATGCATATTTACAATATTTAGATATTTCTAGTGATTACAAACGGTTTTCCATGGATTAGGTTCTACAGATTACGTACTACGTTAAAAGTATTTATCTATGTATTTAGTTGCAAGGATAAATAGTATTTTCTAGAACTATTTATAATGGATAATTTGTAGATTTCGGTGTCACAAAATAAGAATAATATTTCGTTTAAAGTATATAGTGGTTATACAACAATTTACTGAATTCATTATTTCAATTACTCCATTCCCTAGAAATGATTTTAGAGACAAAATCGCGGGAGTGACCAGTCGCCCCGTAAAGAAAATATAAAAAAAATTCCCAATAACTCGCCACATCCTCAAACAAACGTAATACAAACGCAAAAGTCAAGATGAGCTCTGGTGGATCTGTGTCTAGAGATGCTGCCGAGAGAAAGATCTCTCCGTAACTTCACTTTGCTTTCGTTATAGCCGTGTTACTGGGGGGCTGGTTTGAAGTACGGATTATATGCATTGGTAGTAGTAGGGTGTACCTTGCCCAGGTGAACGGAGTCTGCTTGTCAGTTCTTCCGAGACCATAGACTCGAGCCATCCAGCGAGTATATCTTCTGTCGGTCTAATGTTTTGTGAAGGACAAATACCAGAGAAAAATATACATTAAAAATTCTCCCCCACCCCCCTCTGAATTAATCCCAATAAGACTAATTGCCTTATACCGAGGGAGAACAATTGCCGGAGAGTACTCCACTCAATTCGCGACGTTAAATATCGTTAAATCGAGTGATTAAATTAATTAATCAGTCCATGAATTAATTATTTACTGTGGGGATACTTTGAATATGAAAGTGCTAGTGGTGGGTCACATCTGGAGTATCAATTCACCGTGAGTATTCCAATATTATATAAACAATTTTTTTTATTTATTTGATTTTTAAACAGTCAATTGACATTTTGATGGCAATGCGAGATGCCTCTCCCGGCATGACGAGGCCATTTGCGCTTTTACTTTCTTCCAACGCGTCCGTAACACGTTTTGATTCTGGCCTACGTTGGAGATATTATTTGCCTCGTGAATTTATCATTTTGTATGATGTACCTGGAGTAGGAATAACAAATGAATAGGAAATTGTTGGATGAGTGTTTGGGGGGTTTCAGTCATTTGTCATTCAATTATTCATTGGATTATGAGTTGTTGGGTCTAATGCATGTTGCGCAAATCGTGTGGAGAATGGAGACACATTTCCTTTCATTTTGAAGACACATTCCTGATGGGGAAGGGGGAAGGGGGGTAGGGGGGCTGTCACGTTGCATCGGCCGAGGAAGTGTCGCTCGGGTCGCGGGTCAGACGCGGGCTATTAGTTAATGTGGTTAGAGATGGTTAGGATTTTTTCATTTCGCCGGTTTGAAGTTCCTGACGTCAGCGTTGCTGCAGAGATCGTTGGATTTTCCGTCTGATATTATTATTTGGGGTATTCAATGGTTTTTAATTTTTTTTTTATTCAACTTTTTATTCTGTGGGAGGAAGGGAGAAATGGTTATAGAGGGTTTTTGAAATTTATTTTGGGGCCCGGGAGATCCACCCATTGCTCGTTTCGCTCGCTAGCGGAGAGGTTGGGCCCCACCCCTCGCTCGCTTCGCTCGCTTGAGGAGTGGTTGGGGCCCCGCCCCTCGCTCGCTTCGCTCGCTTGAGGAGTGGTTGGGGCTCCGCCCCTCGCTCGGTTTCGCTCGCTTGAGGACAGGTTGGGGCTCCGCCTCTTGCTCGCTTCGCTCGCTCTTCCGTTATTTGTCGAGGATAATTTTCATTTCTTTTCGCGGTTTCGCGCTCGTTTTACTAACTTTTTGGAAGATATAAAAATAGGCTTATGTTAACACCAATATAATTAAGTTATTTAATTATAATAAAATATTAAAATTGATTTTTTTGAGAGAAAACATTTTTTTTTTCTGGAAAAGAAATTGGGGAAGTGTTTAATACGCCTTCAATTCCCTCCTTGAATGAAATGATTAAGATGATCTCCTCACGGAGCCCAAAATCTTCTCGATGCCGGCTCAACAAGGTCAATCATTGTCCCACATTGAACAATTAAACTGACATTTAACGAAAATCCGCGGGGAGTATTATGCAACAAGGCCTCGTCCTTGTGAGAGTTTATTGTGCTAAATGGTCACTTCAATAAAGACTTTCGCCGACTCTTGCAACACTCATCCGTTCCCAAGCGGCGTATCTCCATTTTTTTTATTCCTCTCCGCTCGGTAATTCTCATTTGGGATCCGCAATTTTTTATCCACCGATGGCATTTTTAATCCGCTAACCCTTTTTTTTTTGTAATTAATGACTCGAATCATATTGAGAGGTTATAACGTCCTACGCTCTCTAGGAGCCGCGTAGGCCACACGCGTGCGTGGGTGATTTGTAAGGATATGCCAATGGGATAACCGTAAGATAGACGCCACCACTGCTTGAGCTTTATTTAAAAACGTTTTAGTGGCCTTTTCTGGCGCCAATTAAAAAGCCACGATTGCTAACCGACGATTTCTTGGATTCCATTTTCTCATGGGAGAGTTGAATTTTTCCTTTTTTTTGTATTTTTACCGCGTTTTTCTCGCTTTCGTTGGCGGGAAACATCAAATGGCCTTTATGGGAATTTAAATGTGTTATATTGAAGCGAATGAGTCATTGGGGAAATGAGGGATTATTGATCTTTGTTTGAGGTTTATGGGATTAAATGTGAGTTGGGGGTACTATGAATGATTTTTTATCCCCCTTAAATGCCAATTTTTTAATGATAATTGATATTGAATTGAATGGGACATTGTCTATTCGTACTTTTATCTATTATTTAATATCAACAGAGAGTTCTTTCGTTAATTGACGAATATTCTTTTGGTTTTTGCGACTGGCTCCTAGTGTCCTCGTGCCATTTTAAATCCAGTAAAGAAGTCAAATTAAATTGACTGCATCTTATATTCATTTATACCCCATTTCCAATAGAAAGTGATACGATCGACTCACGTGAAAGAACCCTCCAAATGCAAAAAAAAATAAAATGAAATAAAACTGAAGAGATGAATAAATTGATTCCGCGGAATCGATGCGATTGAGTTCAGATTGGGGGGAATGATAGGTTCGGGGTTTTCAATTTGCATTTCGTAATATTCGGTGAGATTCATCGTGTCTGCCTGTCGATATGGGTCGGGTAAAGCGAGACACCGGCGTCTTTCTCGGCTTGTGACATCGGGACGTTTCGATTGGACAGATGTAGCTACTTGTTTCGTGTATGGATCGGGGCGAGATGAGTGGGTGTAAATCGTCAGTGGTAACTCGTTCATTAAGCCTTGAAAATTATTTTTCTGCCTACGTGAACCGAAAGTGGGTACTCTAACCTCACTTCGGTCGGTGAGAAACACTCGCGTTTCTCCATTTTGGGAAAAAAATCGCATTCAACCCGCGGGAGGAGGATGAGACGAGCATTCCCCACCTCCAGTTGGGACGACTTGTCTCCTTTTTGTCCCTAGGTCATAAATATACCATTTTTCGGAGTTAATGGGTTGTATACCCACTAAATATTCCACAGGCCCTTTTCAAAAAATTTCTTAAATTATATTACCTCAATCCTGCGATCGGGACAGATGAATTGATTTCCAAAAAATTTTAACTCATGAAGAAAAAAATATTTTCTCACCAGATTGACCCGAGAAATTTCTATTGATTTCATAAGTTTCTCGACAGTCAATTGATCATGTCAACATAATGTATTCTCACCATGGAATAATGATTATGTTGGCGTCACCATAATAACTCTATTTTGCATGTCTTCAATTGGCCGGATTGACGCGTGACTCTGTACATAATGAACGCAGTACACGCGCACTTGACGAAACCACCTTGACGTGGTCTCGTGCGGAGTGACCCCCTAGCTTCCCCCTCTCCCACTAGCCGTCAACAAGTTTCCCCCCCTCCCCAATCCAACTGAGGCACTACCATATCCTCTGACGCATAAAAATTGTCCATGAGGGATTTATGAACGCGTCGGGGCGTAAAAGGAAGACGCGTGCACACCTGAAAAGAATGCGGAAAGAGCCACACTATTCTTCCGAGAAGCTGTAATGTTTTTATGTTGTACTTATAGGTTGAATTTTTTTTCAATAACACACTTGTCAATTAGCTGGGTTTCACACTGTTGTGGGTTTTGTTATTTCATCTGGGACAATGGTCGGGGATTTATCAGTGACTCCAAGAGGAAACGGTTATTCTCAGATTGATAAAATTGTTCTTGACGTGGGGATGTGGCGACTCGGGAAAGTAAATCTAATTTTTTTGAGTTATTACCCAAGCCTGGGAGGAGGCTCAACTCACCGGAGGTAGTCCAGAAAATCCTCAGATTTTTTTATTCGACTGGGAATTTTTTTCTTCAGCAATTGAACTTCAGTTGTTTAATTTTTTAACTAAATTGGGTTAGATAAATTTGAAAATTATTTTTCCTACCGAGCACCATTCAAATATATTTTGCAATGACCTGGTATTGTTTTTTGCAATAATAATTCTCACAAATTATTTTGTTTTGTCCCAAAAAAGGGGCAAAAATCCAAACTTTAAATTATTCGCAACAGTTGGTGTACTTCAATTATTTCTCCACAATTCAATTGTGAGAGATGAAGCGATTCTCAGCGGCTATCGTATAAAAAAATCAGGAAAAAAAAAACGCCAAACTGCTTTGAAAATCTATACAACATGACTTATTAATCCTAAATCATGTTATTTCAGGCTGAGTCGTTACCAAAGCACATTTTCATCCCATTTATTTCCCATTTTTCAAAATCACCATTTCCTCTCCGTTCAAGCGTTAAATGAATGGCCAAAAGATACGGCTCTCTCGTCAATGTCGAATAACGCATGAAAAACCGTAAGGTTAGTGCCTCGGGTTGGGGGAATACGTGGGGTAACACACAAGAGATTTTACGATCAGTTGAAAAGTTGAAATCCCCACGAGATTCCATTTTGTAGCATTGTAAATTTGCGCGTCTCCCTCACCCTCCCCCCTCCCCCCTCCCTCACCCTTCACCTCCTTCATGTACTCGGAGTCGTACCGGTGGCCGTTACGGTAGGCACTTCGACTCTTTCTTATATTTTTTGATGGTAAAACGCAAACGAACCCGTGCCCCAACCAGCGAGTGGCATAAAAGAAGGTTCATAGGTCGTATTCTTTACCGAGGCCCTTTCTCTCTCTCTCTCTCTCTCTCTCTCTCGCTCTCTACCCCACTTCTTCCATTTCTTCCGGGGTAAAAGTACACGGACACCTGCGGGAAACCGAAGGGCAATGTATAAATCATTTAGTTTGTATTATAATAATTTTTTTGAATTTTTTAAAGAGAAAAGAAAATTATGAGGGGATGTCCAGGGACTTTTTCATTCGGAATTTTATGAGTTAAAAATTCCACGCGATATTTTCTCGTAAAATCGATCGTTAATTAGATGAATTAGCTATTAAAACTGACGATTCCGAGGGATTTGGAAAATTGTAATTTTGATTTTTTTTTTTTTAAATATCCGCGGATATAATTATTTTAGAGGAGGGAGAACATTTTTTTCGCGATCAAAATTGTTGTTAAGAAGATGTCACATTTTCGCGATCACTCGTTCAGGAGATGATTGAGTCATTGGAGTTTGCTGTCGTTTGATTTAAATTACAATTTGTTTTTAAATAATGAAAAAAATATGACGTAAAAAAAATTGTAATGCGAAGAAAATACAGCGTCGAGGGTCTTTTGAAGTTCACCAAATTCACCTGCACCTCTCAATTTACAAGATAATTCAACAATTACAACAATCGTTTTGCTTTCATTCCCCTCAAATATCTGTTATTAAGATTGAAAATAACTCAAATGACCTTCAACCAGATGATCAGCACAATCTCATCGTTTTTCCCTCCTCCAGGGTCGTCCATTATTATCACCGACAATTTCGTATAAACGTGCAGTGCAAAATCCACACGCACTCACCGTTGATTACCGTTGAAAGTAACATTGAACGATAATCACGAGTATTTTCATTGTGTGGTAATGACACGAGTGAAAAGTAAGTCATCCAGTGGTGCCATTGACCCCTCCCCCTCAGCCACATTTTCACATCGTCTATTTGCGGTTAATTTTCATCTCAACCGGCGGGGACTCACTCGACAATTTACGTCCTTCAACCTGCTGACATGCAACAAAACTCTCCACTCCTTTTTTGCTTTTTTAAAAAAAAATTTATTTCTTTTTTTGAGCTTCTTTTTCACCTGCCGTCAACTGTCCAGCGCTGAAGCGTCTTTATTTACATGCCATGTGACACGTGACGTTTTCCACGATTGAGACGATGAGAGAATGATAATTATAGTTATAATACTCCCGAGGGGCCACTATAAAAACAATCATCTCCCGATGATCTTAAGAATGTTGGGGCGTTACAATAAAAAAAGGGGATAAAAATTGTTGGATTAGTGGGAATAAATTTTTAGACAGATTTTTAACTAAAAAACTGATATTTATTCTGTAAGATTGTTAGTTGGGAACATGGTAGTGAGAATTTCTCCGCACCCGGATACGCCCAATCAGAGGGCAGTATTTGAGGTCATGTGACACCTTCACGACAAAATTATTTTGATAAATCACCGGGCTCAAGGGGATTTATCAAACTGATAAT
>JAPYZN010001120.1:0-18835 GCA_030522865.1 Psyttalia lounsburyi
CCACAAAATAGGTGGAGAGGAGAAGGTTATTATTATCATTAGAAACAAGTCTATAATTGATTAATCACAATTTATTACAATTAAAATGTTAAATACAGAAGAAATCAGATTTTTAACGCAAATTATTAGCTTTCACATCATAATCACATTCTTTTTAGACTAGAGTCACAATATACAGTCAAATAAATTTAATTCGGTGCGATATGATTCATTAATTACTACCAATAATAACAATAATAATAAACTCCATAATTAATTAATTACGATCATAATTACCAAACGAACTTAATTGCTGAAGCGAGTCAGACAGTCATTGTCATTGTCTCCATTAAATTCCGTAACAATCACTTGAAATTGTCGACAAGAATTTTGCCAAGGAATTTTCCCGCCTCGGCAAATGAATAATAAATAAAATAATTGAAAGGATTAAATTGAGGAGCAAATACAGAATTTTTACTCTCATTGAATACTCCGAAGTTCTCCGCTCACATTTCCACCATCGCTGACTTGAATAAATATTTCAATGAGCCACTGAGACTCGCACTCCCGTAAAAACCGGATGTAAATGGATATCACCAGCGAATCACTTCCGCATCTCGGATCCCAAAGGCAGATACACAGATGTATATCATCCAGGCATTCTCACTGTATCCAACAATCATATCCGAGGATATAAATCCATTCATGCCGATCGATCACCACCCGGACTTGGCATTCCGAAGGGGAAGAAGTGGAGAGCCATTCTGACAATTTTTTTTTTTCTTGATTCCCGCATGGGAGCTGCGAGCTTTTAAGCTCCATCAAAAATAAACGAGTGCGGGGAGGAAGTGCTGGGAGTGGGTGAAATTGAATAAAGAATAATTTGACGTGGAAAATGACGTGGAAATTTCTTCCCACTTTTTCTTCTTCACTCGATTGTTTTTTTTCTTCCACTCGTGGGGGGGGTGGAGGGCTTTTTTTATTTTGTTATGGCTTGACGAGGAAAGTGGAGCTGTTCGCAGGCTCGATTGCGGGGGGGAGGGGGGCAATTACCCGCTGGAGGAAAATACGATGTTTATTATTCAAGAGAGATCTGGATTGCTGGAGTTCAACCTAAGATACGGGAATTGATAGTCCGGTGGTTAATGAGCTAGGGCTGATGAGATTTTTCTCTTTTCGTTTTTACTAAAAAAAAATATCAGGCATTTTTATCCTGATATTCCAATTTTTTTTTTCAATTGTACACGGAGAGAAATATTTAATAATAATTGCGGAACAAACGATTTTCAGCTGATTTCTATAGGAATTGAATTGTCGGAGGGGAGGGTGATTACGATTTCTCTTGCGAAATGATTTAACATCTAATTAAAAAATTCCCAAGACGTCTGACGGGTAGAAAAAAAAATCACAAGAGTCACAAAGGATCGCTAGGATCTAGCCCCTCTGGTCTGAGTTTTTTTCCCAGGCCTTTCATTCCAGAGTTTAATTTTTCCCCAGTCTTTTTGTCCGGTCTTTTCTCTCCAATTTTTCCTTTCGGTTCTTCTTGTCCGCGTTTTTTTTCCGCTTTTGTATTTAATTTTTTCCGGCTTCATGAAATTTATCTTTTTTTTTTCCGCCAACGCAAAAGCGGAATTTGAAGTTTTAAGGGAGGGATGGGGGGAATTCTTAGACGTCTGGGGCTGATGATTAATAAATTATCCCGGGAAATGTATTTCTTGGGCGTAGCGACGCCCAGTGCATGCCGACGTCTATCACCTGGGGACCGAACTTCAGTTTTCAACAATAATAGCGACTGTGATGAGCCAGCTCATCATCGAAGAGGTGCCCCCCCCCCACTCTTAAGACCACTGGAGTTCATATACCCAACATTGAGCTGTGCTAAGCCTCTTGCCGGCTAAAGTACCCACAAACTCGTACACAAGTTTGCAACTTCGTTGGCAGTTAATTTCATAGTTTAATTAATCAACAGAGCCCAGACTGGAAGATATAGTCACTCGTTAACGGGATTAATTCCGTCGATGTAGCTCTCCCTTTGATATTATATCAAAATATTTAGTCAGTTGCACTTCAAAACAGAAAGAAATTCCCATTTTTCATTTTTTTCATGAGTTCCTTTTTGCGTTAATTAATAATAACACTTAATTCTCATTAATATTCATTCAATTCGCTGTATTCCAGAACATTCCGTCACCCAAGTACGCAGTCGATGATTTTTCATAATTTTTGTTGACTGTTTAATCAAAATTATTTAGTTTTCCGTGAAAAATTCTCCCAACTTGTCAGGAAAATTTGTTTACTCCTCCCCAATAATTATTTGGACGTGCCCGTTATTTTTGTTAAAGTTGAAAAAGCTTAATTATTACCAAACAACTAAAACCAGACATTTTCTCTATCAATAAAAATAAAAATGAATTGTTTATATATTTAATTACACTCAAGCCAAATCCTCGAATATACAATATTTAATTAACTTTATTTTGACTCGTTGGAGGATTTATTTTGTAACTCGAAAAATGATTAAATCGCTCAAATATTGACCGCTAATTGAGCAATTAAATTTCATTGTTATAATTTAAAAAAAAAATTGTTAATAAATTGAGTGGCCACCGGATGAATAAAAAATTGATATCAATTCACTCGGGGCTCGGAAAAAAATGTCGTAAATTCCATATGAGAGATGCAAGTCGTCGGCGGGATTGGTCGGCAGTAGTGGATCCTCTCGCTGGGTCAGACATCTCAACTCCCCATTCTGACTTTTTCCACTCGTACGTACATTTCCCCATGGCCGGTATAAGCTACGATTTTTCCCCTCGTAGCCGGGTCTCGCGTCAGTCCCGTAGAAAATCAATCGTCGTATCTATTTTTAATTCAAACGATTGGGCTCTCAGATACTGACCGTCGGTGTCGAGCGAAAAATTGTCTACAAATGGCCCTCTCGGGTATCGCTCGGGTTTATATTGATTCCCAGGAGTTATTCTCACCGTAAAATACATTTTCTTCTGTTCGACTCGTGTTTATCGAGTGCGCGGGGGCGGAAGCGCGAGACAATCGGCTTTTGTTGTCTTCGAGGTTGAATAAGTCTCGGGGGTGAGCAAATTACTTGACAAAATTGATCTTCAGAGATTAATTTATTAGTAATTAGCAAGCAATTAAATCGATATACAAATCATAATAATTATATAATCATTAACATAATTAATTTTCGAAAGCCAAACGACAAATTTTAACCACAGCTTCAAATTAAATTAAATAACTTTCAACAATAATCTAAAGTTCAATTTTACGAGTAAATTTGTTAATTGTTATTTAATCCCCGAAAATATCCGTTTGCAGTAAAAAAAATCTTATTCTCAACTAATGAAGTAAAGAATTACTTATTCAAGAAAATAAACAGACGGAAATATTTCCTAAAAATTAGGGAATAATTCGTCAGAATATTCAATTGATTATTTAACTTCGCGCGAAAAATATCCGATGGACAGAATTAAATTTTATTCCCAGTGTAAATTATGTAGCGAGTGACTCCGATCGAATAAATCCGCGAAACGGACAAATTAAAAATACGGTATTTCACTTGTGAAGTGACTCGAGCGAGTGCTGAGGGGTCTTGACACAGTGACTTCTCGAAATCTCGTAGAAATGATGAGAAGTGGGTATGGAGACGGGGGGGGGGCAGGCACTCTGTCTGATAATTAAATTCCACTTGGGGATTTTGAATGGCAAGTGCAGAGACGTGAGATAAGAAATTAGGGGCGAGAGGGAGTCTCTGTCAGGGTCGAGCGGGCACGTGGTACTGACACGTGCACGTATGAGTTGGCTATTGGGGTGGGGTTAAATCAGGAAAGACGATTCCGGTGGTGTGATTGTGGAGCTGGAGAGATTTTAATTGGATCGAATGCCTGGATTAACCGGTGGGGGGCCCCGTTGATGAGCGATTATTGCGGGGTTTTCGTCGTCTGCTCAAAATATCCGTTTACCATTTAATTATCACCCCCGCCAATGGCCAACTCCACTCCCCATTTGATCAATTAAATTTTGTTAATTATCCAATAATCCAAATAATTAACAAACAAAAGTATTATTCACACCAATTGAATTGCTCATTTAATCTGGTAAATACTAAAAAATAAATTTCTCATTTCCAGATAAATCGATTTCGCCTTTTATCCTCTAAATATGAACAATCGTTTGTTGATTGAACTTAAACGTACTATAAATAAAAAGAAATAGTATCGGATATCCTTATCGACAAAACATAACGTTTACATTTCACTATGAATAAAATTTCTCCAAATGTCCCGATGCAAACACGCGATGTGTTCACAGTGTTATCAGAGAGGATTCCCATCTGTTTGAGACGTAGGTCTCAGAGAGAGTCGGAGAGTGAGGGGGAGGGCGAGGGGGAGCGGTTGTATTACAGTTGCAGACGGCGTCGGTGGTCTATGCATCTCGCAAGTGCATTCAAGAGGAGCCAGCGACGCACACACTGGCAGATATACGCGCACTTGCATTCCGGAATGCAACATTTGGTACTTAACGTCCCAGGATATGGAGCGGAGGGTTCCAATGATAGTTCGGTATGTCATCCAGAGGTCGCGCTCTAGAGAATCTCTGATCTCGCTGCATTAACATGGTGACCCTATTTCCTCTGTGACTCCTTTGTGGTAAATGAAGTGCCGGAATCAATGGGGTTATCAGTGTTATCAGCGCTTGGGGCGGGAATTTTATGGAGTACTATCGGTGGTTTATTTTACAGTCGAATAGCCTACGTGAAATCATTTAAATTCTGAATTTAAGTCGCCCGGTCGTCTCTCGGGGGTTTTTTTTTACCTCTTTTGCGCTTGGAGGGAAGGAGTGAATTGTAATGGGGCAGGGATTTTTGCAGAATTTGGTCTAAAAGTTTGAATAGACGATTTTTAGATGGTGTCCGCATGCACGCGTGTATCTGGAATTTTTTTATTTATTTAACTTTGATTAAATTCAAAGGGAGTAAAAAAATTCCTGCAAAATTTATCAAAAATAATTATTTCACTTCATGAGGAAGAAAAAAATTGTAGATCAGGAGTAAAACGATAAAACTATAAAATGCAATTATCCAATCGTTTTTTCTAGAGTAATTGCACGGATGTCACATCCTGCAAAAAAAAAAAGCGATTTTTGGTATTAATTTAGTGGGGAAAAAATTATTTTTAATGACATCAGCAAAAACACGATTTGTAAATCAAATCCCCTCATTCCGCTTTATCTCCCGTCAATAGTTTTGATATTGAAAGGGTGAACGAGTGTCTTTAGCCCCCAAACTCCCCTAACATTTGATTATACCGAAGAGAAAAAAAAATCCCCTCAAGTCGTCTCCCGCCAAGCGAATTCATTCCAGGAAATGGAAGAAAACCGGAAAACTTCATTGATAAGCCTGAAAGCCTTCGATGCCCACTCAACCCCCTCGCAAATACCCTATTGTAACGAGCCCCTGACCTATTTCATCCGTCACCCCTCCGTTCTTTTCCCCCTTTAATCACCTCGATAGGCGTCAAAAAACAATGTCTCAGGGTGAAAAAGTGACTGGAAAAATAATGAGAAAATTTTTCAAAGTGTATTCCCGTTGCGAAAAAAATGGGGGAAAAACCGATCGAATGAAAGTGGAGTGCGAATTGCACCCCTAGGTATTCCCTCGAACATCCGCCGCTCAATTTACAGGGAAGAACTTTCAGCTGGTGTATACAGACGCTCGAAAAGCTCGTACCTCTCTCCGTCTCACTCGCGGCATTTGAGACTCATTGCGGGCTTTCGACAATGGCTGATTTTTTTCCTTTTTTTTTTCATCCCTCATTCCACGTGCGCCCTTCACTCGCTTCTTTATTCCATTCACTAAGTCGATAAATCTTCGGGCTTTATTTTTTTGTCTTTTACGATATATTCTTCATTCTCAGCACGCAAAGCCCATCATCGAGCGCTCATTTAGGAAAATTCAACGAGAGTAATTAAAAATTGCGCTCATGAAATTTTCCAAAATATCTGCCGACATTTTTTCTAAATTTATTGGAAATTTTTAAAAACCTTAAAATTAAAAATTCATTTAATTAAATCTTCGGTTAAAAAAAATTATCCAGTGAATTATATTGTTCATCTCAACTGGATTTATATTAAATTAGAGAAATTAAATTTTTTTTTCACTCAGGGAACTTTTGAAATATAAATTGGAAATTTTTGGGGAGACTTCGGAGAAATAAAATTCCAATTAAAATTCTATTTAATGAATTCTTTGGTTTAAAAAATATGTTTTTTAGATAAATAAATAATTGGGGAGAGGAATGATTGCTCCAGTCAATTGTAGTTATAATCTCAACTGGAATAAAAAGTCCGCAATTTATTATGCAAATCAACAATTCTAAAATGGATAAAAATAAATATAATGCAAGGGCTGCATTGCATTCTCGACAAATTGCAGTGGAAAAGAATGATCCTCCCGCTGGAAATGAGGACGAGGTAGTGTGTCAGTGGTACGAAGACAGCCCAGTTATTTTCATTAATGTATTAGCTTTGTCTCTCGGCATTAATTACACGTGGGTTAGAGGGAGGGGTTCGGGGGGGAGGGGGCGAGTGATGATGAGAAAGCGGGACTCTCGATATTGCGTCTCGGGAGCTTCTCGCCGACGCCACAAGCTCCCACTGCACCCCCCGCCGACCCCCTCGTATCCTACCCAGTACTCAACCTCTCTGGAGTTCTCTCCAGAGTTCTCTCCCCAGATTTCTCATCGTGAAATCATGTCTCACGCGTTTACTCAAAACTCCGGGGTTTATTTAGTTTTTAACCTCATTATCGCCAAAAATTATCTCGCCGAGTACGTGACGAGAATTTTCAAATTATACCAAGGGACTGGTAAATCAACTTCCATTCAATTCTCAAAGAAAAATCGAGTAAAGCCAAAGTTAAAGAAATAAATTCATTAAAATATTCTAAAAATTATGGAGATTGCCGACAATTGTAGACACTCATCGTTGTCCAATAAATTATAAAATTATTGTTTAAAAAATCGCTCAACGATCACCAGAGAATTTTAATTAACGCAATGGATTTTACCACTTTTTATTTATTTATTTCTTCATCTCATTTCAGTGGAAATTCACCTATTGAGCATCAAGGACGAATGGAAATCAGAGACTAAGGTGAATAGGATGCGGGGAGTGCTGGTGAAACAGTGGCAGAGGCGTGAAAGGGAATCGAAGGCAGTCATCAACAAATGCTGCCTCTGATTGCGATACTGGAACGGAGGTAACGAGAAATGCCTATCTCTCTGCGCATCGGTGAGTACCCCTGTAACTTTGCACTTTCAAGCCCAACCCCTTCAGCCTTGGGATACAACCGTATTTGATATTTTATTGGATTTCTCTTGCTTTTCATCCCCCACGACCAGCCCTCCTACCCCCGGGGGGAAAAATTCTGGTATTCCTGCAGTGCCTATTCAGCCGTTGCACGTCATAAAAATCGTCTGATTGCATCGAAACCTTTGACAACTGGCGCTTTTATTTCTCATCAATTGGATTAGACGGATTGAAATTATAGGGGGAGGGGGCAGAAGGGGTTGGGAGCAGTGATAAGAGAATATATCGGCGATATTCAGGACTTCTGATTGCTCGATAGAATTAAATCGAGAAATAGGGGGCGGTTGAGAGGGAGCGTTGGGCTCAGTTCGGCGAATATTGCGGACCGCTCGGGTAATTCGATTGGGCACTCGAGTGTACGGCTTTTTAATCTCGGCTTAAATACATTTTGGGAGGACATTTCATGGGTTAAAGCAGTGCTGACAATTTTTTTTTTCACGTGGAGAAATGTTTAATAAAAATTACCAGAAAAACGACTTGAGAATTACGTTTTCAATGGGAGGCTGGGAGCGAAGAAAATTTTATAAAAATTCTACGATCTGTTTCGGAAAAATTATGGCTCATGACTTCGGTGAAAATTCAAAAGTCCAGGGAGAAATCGAAAAAATTCACGCAATTTTAATTTTTTTTTTTAATATTTGGCATTCGCGAAGTCGTAAAAAAATATAAAATTTCAAATTTTGATTGATTGAATACTCACTTGTAATTGGCAATTTGGCACTCAATTTTTATATGCTAATTGAAAATTTAAACAAATGGACTGTCTATCGGCAGGTTAAATTTCGGCATTTCATTGGATTTTCATAGATTTTGAAAGTTTAACGATTTTACGGAATATTTCAATGGAAAAAACATGTTCAGTTGTGAGATCTTTCAGAAGTCACACTCGACAATTTGATTTGCTGTCATAGAGGGCGTACTGGAGCGGAAATTGAATGTTGTCTGCTCTCTCGTTTCGTTTTACGTTATGATGAAAAGCGGAGGGAACGTTGTTATCCCCGAGTTTATGAAAAAAACCTTACGTATGTAGTTTTGCATGAAAAACTGAAGAAACAATTCGGTTTAAATTTCGATAATTTTTAATTGAGCAATTTTCGCCGCTGAACATTAAAAATTCTCCGTAAAAACCAATGGGAGTTAAATCTTTGACCAATTGAATAGTTTCAATGATTTAATTTTATATCCTAGAATTTTTTATTGGTCGAGCTTAATTAATTCAGTATAATTACCTGAAAAATGCGCATTGGGGCGCATTACTCACGATCATACGATAAAACTATGAAAAATTGAAAATTGAAACAACGAAAATGCTTTCATTAACCCCATAAAAATTTCGCGACTTCAATCCCCCAATTATCCAATTGAATTCCGAAATTCCAGTCTGGCGGGCATTTCGTTGTGCTCGTCGGTGAATTTTTTTTGTTTACTCCTCGTGTTTTTTTTCTCTCCGCCATTCATAAACTCATATAAGCGCGGAGCGTTGTACATGACAAGGAAAAAAATCCTCATTTCATAGAACTCGGCGCAACAAAACACAAAGAGTATACAATAATGGAAAATAATGGAGATGATGGACCTCAACGTTTATTTGGTGTGTAGGGGGGAATATCCCAGCTAGAGGCCCTCGAGTACTCTTTGTTAAGCGATGAATACGCTTATCGAACGCACTAGTTAATCCCCTAATTCCTGAATTCGCAAAATTATCATCGGGTTCACGGAGATAGTGCTTTACCGGTAATCGGATTTCGCTGTTCTATTCGCCATTAAAACTTATCCTTGAGTTCGTGGGACTCACGAGTGCGGGGATAGGTGAATTAGAGGGAGTGGAGGAGAGCAAAAAAAATAATTATTCTGAGAAATGAGTGTCCTAATTTAAAATAAAGTTAGTGACTCTAAATTAAAAAAAAAATTTAACTCCAATTCGGATTTTTCTCTTTTTTTTTGGACTCAAAGCGAAAATTGTTGAATTTTAATTTTGTTATTTAATTGTCAATGTTTGACAGAAATTGTTAGGGATTTTGAGAAGCACTTAGAGCCAGACGAATCAGTTTTCTTTTTTTTAAGCACATAAAGAATTCTTAACTCACGGCCATCAGCGTAAATAAAAATTGATATTGATTTTTGAGGGCCCACTTTGGCAATTCTCCTTCAGTTTTATGCGATTTTCGGGGGATAGCAGCCTCGAAGATTCCATTAAACGGCGATGACCGTCGTTTAAGGGCGACTATCGAATAGTGAAGAAGAAATTTGGCATTTGAAGTGGAGATACGCGTGAAATTTATGAAGTTCTTCCGTTAGATCATGAAAAATTATATCGCAAAAGAAAAAACAATTCCACGCTCGTCTAAAATTTTTTCATCGACTGAAAACTAAAATTAAAATTTATAAAATGCCTAAAAGTTTCAAGTTCTCATTAGAATTGACACAAAATTTATCAATTTCCCTCAACTATTTTTTAATTGTCATAAATAAATTTTTAATCTCACTAGAGGTGTTCGTGTGAAACAATGAGAATCAATTTTTTTAAGAGCCTGAGTATTCGTAAGTCCCGAGCTTCGGTAGATATAAAAAATGACATTGATTGTCGAGTGTCACTCGTCCTTTCGTTTAATGTGATTGTGAGCCTATAAGACTCTCTGAGGTGTGATTAAATGGAGACGACCAGGGTTTTCAATGAGGGGGAAAGCCTGAGGGAGAATGTCGAATGTTGAACGATCGATTTGGCATTTGGAGCAGAGATTCGTGTGGTTTCATCCTGTACTACATGACTGACGCTCAATACCCATTGGGTGTGGTTTGGAAAATAAACGTAAAGAAGAGGGCAAAGGGTATAACTCGTATATGTGACGTTGATCGATATCGGTTAAAGCAGAGAAGAGGGATAGTTGGATGGTTTTACTAAGAAATAAACTGGAATTACTCGGACGGAAATGGCTCTTGTGGTACGTTCAAGTTTACACGATTTCCAATACAATAAGGCACACGCGCCTTGTTAATTCCCAACGATTGATGTTTAATGTTATTTGTTTCTGGAATTTTTATTGCTTAATCCACAATAAACATTCATTCGCTATCAAAAAATCCTCAATTCAATATTTTAATATTGAAAATTAATTGAATAAAAATTATCATTCCGAACTACCGAAGTAAAGAATTCTTTAATTAACAAAGTAAATACAATTGAAGAGAAAAATCTGTCAAGTTTTGTTAATTAAAAAATTTCAAGAATTATTACAAATTCTTGGATGTCTAAGAATTTTTAGAGAACGTTCCAGAGACATTTAAAAGAGAAAATTTACGAGACGATTGAGGCGTCTTAACGGATTTAACGTTCGCTATTTTTAAAAATCGAAGAAGACACTGAAAAAATATTAAAAATAATTTCCTATCGGGAAGTTATAACTTAGCGACAGAAAGTAATTTATCCAGCAGGGATTAATGATTCTAAGCCCCTGAATCTCCTGATGTAAGGATGAAATCGACGGCATTCTGGAGTCACTCGTCTCGCGACAAAGCAGCCGCGTAAACGGCCATTAGCATAGTCCAACTGAAGCCAACGAGGAATTCTGTAATTGACCGTAGTTGGCACCCCGACAGACTACAAACTTTGCCTGCTCTCCCAGCCCCTGGCCCTGGTGTCCCCTCCACCTCTAGATTTTCATCAACGCCCACTAATTTTCCCCGATGACACCGCGAGAGCCACCTTGAATACCTCGGTAGTTGTTATCGCAAAAACTTCTTCACCAATTCAAATCGCAATTATCGTTTAATTAAAAATGTCGTCACCTTAAAATTGCCCACCAAACTGTTTTAATACGTTTTCCAAGTGACTGAGTGAAATTAAATTGGCGAGCGGAGGGGGAATTTATACTTCGATTTTCACCCGGGGATAAACTTGGGAGGATGTAGTGTGTCCTTCTGGGGCAACAGACACGGCTAAAGCCCCGGCAATTATGCATGAGGACAGTTTAATTTTCGTGTGTGCCACCGTCTCCTTTCTTTCCTCATTCCATACGGAATTTCAAGGGAGATAACGAGGTCAAAGTTTTCCGCCTTTTTATTCACCTTTTGGTTTTGTTTTCTTTTTTTTCTTTTTATCAAGAATTTAACTGTCCTGCGTAGCAGAATAACTGCGAGACAACTTATGTTTTTAAACTAACGAGATTTTTTGGCGACTGGGGAGGAGGAGGAGGAGAGGAAAAAATGACAAAGTGAGTCGTTTATCCGGCGGAATTTCTCCACGAGCTGTCAACCGTTTATCGCGAATGAGGGGACATATATTGAAAGGATGAAAATTATGTCAAGCGGCGACGGGGATGATTCAGGGATTTTGCCTGGTAGGGAGAGAATGAGAGTTGCGCAGGAAATTTGTTCCGGCTGAGTAACAAACGTAATTTACTGGCATTTTTCAGGCCCAGTGACGTAAAATATTGCAGGTCACGTGGCGATAAAATTATTGCCCGACGAATGGCATTACAATCCTTCGGTTTAGATTACAAAGCCACTGTTGTTAGGTAATGTCTTGATCGCCTGATTACGTAATCCCCGATTTTTCAATGGAAATAATTTTTTCAAGGATTTTTGTTTACTTGAGAAAATCGTACGGGTTTAGCGTTTTTTTAAATTTTTGTATTTTTGTTGTCTGTATAACTCGTCAGTTTCCCACATTTCCATTATCTTTTTGTTTTTGTTTTTTTACTGCGAGTCAACTTATGTTTCAAAATTAACGAGCTTTTTTGAGATGCGAGTGGAGGAAATGAAAAAGTGGAGAAATTCCATCTGGGCTTGACACGGCGGACTCCGGTAATCCAGTGGAATTTTCCCAGAAGCTGTCAACCGTTTATCGTGGACGAGGTGGATGTATTGAAATGATGAAAATTGTGTCAAGTAGAGGGAGCTTCTGCCTCGTTGTGAGTAAATCGTCGACACTTTGGGATCGGTTGAATGGAAGGGAAATGCCATACGTTAGGAGATTTTATTAAATTAAATGCGTTAAGATAAATATCATCCCTCAATTACAGTTAATCCAATTTAATTCGTTAGAAAATTGCAATGAAAACAATAATAGGGAGGGAGCGAGCGGGGGCCAAGCCCCCCCCCGGCTCGTTAAGCGAAGCGAGCAGGGGGCGAAGCCCCCTAGACTACCAAATTCGGTCCCGCTGAACAGGAGAGGGCGTGAGCGTAGCGAACGCGAGCCCAAAGTCCCCCAGGCTCGGCAAGCGAAGCGAGCAGGGGGCGAAGCCCCCTAGCCTACAAAATTCGGTCCCGCTGAACAGGACAGGGCGTGAGCGTAGCGAACGCGAGCCCAAAGGCCCCCCAGGCTCGGCAAGCGAAGCGAGCAGGGGGCGAAGCCCCCTAGCCTACAAAATTCGGTCCCGCTCAACACGAGAGGGCGTGAGCGTAGCGAACGCGAGCCCAAAGCTCCCCAGGCTCGGCAAGCGAAGCGACCAGGGGGCTTCGCCCCCTATTCTATCAAATGTAAATTTAAATTTCGTACAAGCGCAATAATTCCAATAATTTTCCGTGTCCACGTGTCCTCCACCTGCACGCCAAGAAAGTTCAATCTCTGATCTGTCAAAGGAAAAGGATCAGCCGGGGACAAATGGATGAGGTGGGTTCGCTAGCGTTGAATAAAAATCCCATATGCAAGAGGGGTCTGCTCGGGAAAGGCTCTTGAGGTATCAATAGCGACTGCTTAGAGGCTTTCAGTGACAGATTTCTCTTTTACTCTGCGGGGGGGGGAGGCCCATTTCAGCCTCAGGTAACTCGAATGCTACATTTAGTTGCACTGCTGCCGCCCCATGTATACCACACTCGTGCTTTTGACGTGTGACGTTTCGCGTTTTCACAAGCTGGGAAAATGAAAATTATAACGAGAGAATAATGTTTGCCGTGAGTGAATATTCATTCTGTGAAACAATGTCGATTTACTCAGGTCACATGTTTGCCCGGTAATGAACATCATCAAACATTATTAATCATTAAATTAATTATTGTTTGAATTATTAGCTCTTCATTTGCTATTGGGGTTGACGATAATTTCATTAATTTTACGGGTTTTATCTGGTCTTATTTGTTTATTTTATCATTTATCGAGATCCGGGAAAATACAATCACTTTTTGAGAAATAATTATAACAAGAAAATCATTATAATTATGTCATTATGGTGTTTATAATAATTAGTAGTATATAGACTTTTTTTAAATTAACGATAATAATAATTATTATTATTATCATCAGTAATTAATTATTTTTCATTCATTATTATTATCAGTAATTTAAAAAATGGAGTTATATTTTTTTTTGAAGATATTTAGATTGAAATTGGGAAAAAAGACATTCGGATTTTTGCGAATTGTTCTATAAATCTTGGCTTATTATTTTTGAAAAAAATTCTGATTTTGATATTAAGCCAGACTACCAGGGAAAGTGATTCATTTGAAATATTGCAGAGTTGTAAACAATATGCATAAAATCGTGATTCTAGTTCTCGGTCAAGCAGCGCAACGTAAAATTTGTGTCAAGATCAACACACGTGGGGGTGTGCCACGAAGGCAAATTAAGCTAACTAATTCAGACGGCAGTTGGAAGTTGTTCTGCAGGCGAGTAACACCGGGGATATAAATACTCAGAGGCATCGAGATTCTTCGAGTTTCCCTAGTCACTATATTCCCCAATTATTTTTCCCCCCTCTCCAATTTTTATTGCCCATAAAGCCCTGAAGGATAAAATTAAAATCAGTGAAAATGTTCGATGGTGAATACAAATTCCTTTCAGTTGTGAAATTCTGTTGAGTGCATCAGAGTTATTTAGTCCATCGGGTTTTAATCCATCAATTGGTCATTTTTCAAATTCGCCATTAGTTTATTTAGTTTGTTGATTTGTTAATTAGAAGCTATTTTTTAGAGCAATTATCTCCTGCTGTTGAAATGAAAATCGAAGAGGGGATTGAAGTTTTTCACTCGCTCATCAGCAATTGAATTTTTTATTTGGGTAAACTAGTGAATTACGAAGTCGAGTTTCTCCAATTTCTCAGCGACAAATATAATTATCCAGCGATTGAATTAAACTCGGTGGGAATGTTAACTCAATAGTAGATACAAATTCTTTGCATTTGTGGAAATGTATTAAATCCGCATGATGAAAGGGCTCCGATTGATGTTGAATATCGAATTTATTCATTCGATCGTCATCGAAATTGGGAAAATTGGCAATGTTGGGGAGGGCAATGTGATCCTGTCAGCCTTGGCAAGCGCCTCGGGTGCGGGCATTTTCAGTTTAATTGCATTTTTTTTATCTCCACGGTTTGCTCGTAACTCTCGCTGTAATTCAAGTTGGTGGAATTAACGAATGGCTGGGAGAGATGTAATCCAAACACAGTCGTAAAATCAATTTCCGTCGTTGGGTTGAGGAAAAAAAAATATATAAACATGGGAGGAATGCAAAATAAACTGGAGATATGAGGGAAATTCTCAACATTTGCTGGTGAATGTCAGAGCTTTTACTCGAGCGTCACTTGATGGTAAATTGTGGAAGAATTCCGGGTGACATTTTAAGTTTACCAGTGGGGAATTACTCCCGGGACGGGGGAGATTGTATCTTTGTTGAGGGAAAAATGTTGACAACTTCAACAATTATTAATTTACATCATATAAAAATAAAATGGACAATTAATTTTTTTTTCTGCGTAATTCTGGGGAATTCACTGGAGTTTACGCGACAATTGACATTTTTTATAGAATTTTATTCTTGAAATTTTGATAATTCTTACGTCTTTTTGTTGGCGATTTTTATTGAATATTTCTCTACGCGTGGAATTCGAGAGGCCTGTGACCTGGCAATTTGTCGTGAAATGCGCGACGAATTTGTGGGGCCACAAACGAACGGATATTGGAGGAGAAGATAGATGGCAGAAAAGCCCTGACAGAATTACTCATGCCCATGTATTGACTTGCTAATGGCGTTCAAATTTAACATTCAAATCATCAGCACTCCCCCCCACTGGAGCGAACGGTACGTCTGGGGCCAAAGACTCCAGCGCAAAAACTCCGACAGAGTCGAATCAAATTTAATTAACAGATGTTTTATTACACGGAGAGAAAAATTCACAAGAAATTACCGTTTCGCTCAAAAAATTCAGTAAAATTTGTTGATTATTTAATAAAAGTTGTTGGGTTGTTGGTCGATATTGCACGACATGAATTGCAAAATTGCTGCAAATGTTTTGACTCGAAAAAATTCTCGCAGCAATTTCAATACATGCGCATCACCTCCTTCGGTAATATCCGGGAAAAAATTCTAATTTCACTGGAGACGAATGTAAAAATATCTTTCAAATCGCGTTCGACGTCTCTCGTCTCGAAACTACACCCGAACACTCCCCGACAATTTGGTAAAAAAATAGCGCAAAAAAATTGAGAGACGGATGGGCTAAAAAAATACTGATATATCTTTACAAATACAACAATATATTAGAGTGAATTCTGTCGACAGTATTCACGATATACTGATGGCAGCTGGCCAACGCGGCTTATCGCTTTCTCCACATCTCTTATTCCTCACCCCCACCCCATTCAGCCTCTCGTAAACGCCTACTCAGAGACATTGAATAAATCCCCTCAAATCCCAGCATTCCTCGGTAAAAATTCTCCTCCCCCCTCCGCAAATTTGGAATTTCTCCCCCATATTTCTTCGACGGACAGTGCGAATATACTGTTAAACATTTC
Organism: Psyttalia lounsburyi; assembly: GCA_030522865.1. Taxonomy (NCBI): domain Eukaryota; kingdom Metazoa; phylum Arthropoda; class Insecta; order Hymenoptera; family Braconidae; genus Psyttalia; species Psyttalia lounsburyi. Next base: position 16,090 of record JAPYZN010001120.1, read on the forward strand.
AGTCTCCAATTTCCGGTCCATTTCCCCGAGGATTTTTATCAATTCTAATTTCCACTGAAATCTCAAGAAAGTGTGTCACTGAACATTTGAATTTCTCCGAAAAATCGACTGAGAGCGGTAATATCCGGTGACTCTGCCACTGGATTATTATTGTTAATTGAAGAATTAAATTGTCAGCCTCAGATGAATATTTAAAAAATTTTTTGAAATATTCTGGCAATATTTGGGAAAATTAAAATAAAATTAATTATTGTTTCTCCGGAAATTAAATTCAGTGACCATTCCTGTCAAGAGCTATTGGCTCGTTAAATTTAAGAATCTTTTTAAACAAATGTATTGAAGAAATGACTCACCGAAGGAGATGAGACCGCTGTTGAGCATTGACAGTTTTATCTGGCTCGGTATTGATGCGAGACTCTGGCCCGTCGTCAGATGACGCTTTCTCGGGGGCTTTTCAGGTGTTCGCGGGGCACTTCTACTTCTGTGATGATGGTGATGCTTCCTGTGGGAGTGTGAGTGAGAGTGGGAACCACCTGCTGTAGATGGGGCTGTGCGATCCGAGCCAACACTACTGAAACCCACCACAGCACCGCCGCTCGATTGTGTGCGTAATGAAGACATGTTTTCTGGGGGAAAAAAGAGAAAAATTGTGGAGAGAGGTTTCCCATATTTTCAATACACCAGTTGGAAAAAAATTCAATGGAGGTGGGGGAAATAAAAATTTAAGACAGAGGAATAAAGTAGAATAGAGGCAGAGGGAAAAATAGTGACTTAAAAAAAATTGCGACATTTTTGTCTTTTTTCTTTTTTGTTAAAAAAAAATTTAAGAGGACAACAAAATATTACCATTATTTTTGTCTTAACTGAATATCTTTTTTATTTACTAGTGACTATTGTAAAAAAACTGACGTCGACGTTTCGCCGGAATTTTTTACAATTTTCTCATTGGAAATTAAAAATTCAATTGAAAACGACAGAAATTAAATTATTGGGGAACGAATAAAATAAAATCAATTAAATACGTTAAATAAAAATTGAAGGGGAGCACACAATATAATAAACAATGTTGTCTTAAACCGAATAATGTTTTTAATTAATTTTAAATCGACCAGAATGACGAGTTGGGCAAGGAATAGAATAAAAATAAATTGCAATGGAATTGATTTCAACCAGTTTTAATCGTTTCAACAAATTAATCAAATTATCCCGACAAATTTGATTAATCGCTTCATCAATATACTGGCAATTGTGCGTTATTGCCTCCCTCTCGGCCGTCCAATATCCAGAACAAAGGGAAACGTATGAATAAATGAATGAAATAAAATTGATGCTTTTAGAAATTGGCCGAGTGTCTCTCGGACAGTTTTCACTATTTGGCGACAATGCAACGGCGTATATAATGCCCAGAGACTGACGACGTAGCCAGCTGGCAAGAGCCACTGGGAGACCTCGCGACGACTGAATTCTCCGGTCTCGCAAAACTGTTGTACACCAGTGAGAAGCCCTCAATCGTCGGAAAACTTGGCCAACTCAGCGAATACAATGGCATTCAACTGTTGTTCTCTGACATGATACTCGAGTCCGAGTCTCCGGCGTTGAGAAGTCCAGATATTCCTGGACTTTTTACCCTACAGCCCTAATTATTCAGCCCCCTCTTATCACACTTATCACCGCATCTTAATTGTCTCAGCAGTTAAATTAACAATTTCCAAACGACAAATGAAAAAAAACATCCCAACGATTGAAAAATTATCCAGTCTCAATTACCCCCCCAATTAATCATCGGTGATTAGATAAATTGGCGTTAACTCGAGGAAAATTTCTCCATCACTCTAAATTTTCTCCCGTGGAAATAAAAAGTCTGACAATGCCCGCACTTTTCACTCACTTAATCGGAAAAGAATGAAAAAGAGGGGAATTAAAGTCTTGAAGTTACGGAATTTAATCAACTGCTATCCGATTGCCTTCTGATTATCTCACCGCGGGGTGAGGGAGGGAGGGGGCGTATCGATTTTTCACTCGAGCCCAACCAAATTGATCAACTCCATTGAAATCCTCCATACACTGGGAAAAGAGGCTCGAGAGTCGCTGAGTATTATGTTCTGAACTTGAGTTTCGTGACACTCAAGTGGAGTTTTTTGTTCCCCCCTCAGGTAATCAGGGGTGAGTTTTTTTTGCGTGGGAGTTTCAAGTGAGCGGAGCAATTGTCGGATATTCTTGAGGTTCACTGATTTTTTTCCTCGCGAATTTAAATGATGGATGCATTATCATTTTTGATTTAGTGGATTTGAATTTTATGCGGCGAACAATTGAATTTTAATCAATTGTTCAGCATTTTCCATTTAAATTACACTCTTGGAACCGTAAATTACCGGTCCAAAACGTAATTTAGCTCCAGATTTCAACAATAATAATTGTTAATATTTTTTTTAACAATAAAAAACATTTTTAATCGAATTTTCAACGATATCTAAAGACTCATAAAAATCCGAAATTCGATCGCCTGGAAAAAAAATTTTCCCCACCCTTACAATAAAGTAATTGTCGAGGGGGCAAGTGCAAATTGTAAAATTGAGGAGAGAGTACCAAGTGCCAAGGTTTTCGGGTCGAGGGGGGCGGTCTGAGACGCTCCAGGGGTCATTGACTCGGCCCTCGGTATTTTCCAGATAAGCCATTGCGCTATTTTATTTTCACCCGAGAAAATAAATCGCGTCCAATGGAAAAACCGGTTTTAATGAGTTTTTTT
>JAPYZN010001121.1:0-18828 GCA_030522865.1 Psyttalia lounsburyi
ATGCTTCTCGCCATGCAATAGAGATTTCAATCATCAACTATAATACAAAACTTACCATCAAAAAAATCTGCAAATTAATTGTTGGGATTGTATCTCTGTGTATGAACCAATGAAAATCATAATAATATGATCAATTAAGTGATATTATCTCTACCAATGAAAACAAAAGAAATTTTCTTTCTTTTTCTGCATGATAGAAGAGTGAGCTACTCACAACCTGAGAGATTGCCCAGAAAATGCCAGTATCAGACAATTATATATACGATTAATCAGGAAAAATCATCTCCAACACTGGAAAAAGTTGACAATATCCGACTATTTCCCTCGAACTCATTAACATCGATTTCTTTAAATATTTGTACAATATTTGAATCAGTGGCAAAATGAATGATTGCGTGTTTTTTTTAAGAATCGCTTCTGACGACGGGATGTCTACAGTATTTCCATACTTAACCAAGACAAATAATTCTTCACCGTGAGTCGGAAAACCATCTCGCAAGTGAGCGCACCTGATCTCCAAAAAAGTCGCGATAATGAACCCATTCTGACTACATACACGGGGCGTCCGCCGATTTAAATGAGAGCAGAAGTTTCCTGCAGGATTTGTCGGAATTTTTTGTTTACTTCCAACAATCTTGTATTTTATAGATATTGATGGTCTTAATTCCCCCATTAGTAATTGGTTTTAATTTTTTGGAGGAAAATATTTTTGCTATTACAATTTTTCTATTAAAAAAAAGTCGAAACATTTTTGTTCAGTAATTGCTGCTGCGAGATTTGAGAGCCCTCCGAATTTATTTCAGCTTGAAAAATTTCTCTCTCCTATCTGTTATTGTCTAAAGTTTTTTATTATTCAGTAAATAATGATAAAAGTTTTTTTTTTCAAATTAAAAAAAAATGAACAGCACTTTTACTCATACAAATATATCGGAGATAACTAATTATAAATATTAACCTCCGACAATTAGATATCGATACCCATATCGTCGATAAGGATTCTAGGATTAGAGTCTAGAGTTGGTGAAAAAGCCTTGAAGAGCTTGTGCACGTGAACGTATTCGTCTCCAGTCGTCTCACAAGTGCAGACGTTTGAAATACAACGTAATTACAGGGGGTAAGAACCCCTCGCGCAGTTGAAAGAAAAAAAAATAGAGAAAAGATTTTCCGATTCAGCTTCACCTCTCACCTGCGTCAAACCTATCAATAATGGCGCGATTGTGAATTCATGAGACTTCGGACGAAGTGAAACTTCTTGCCACTGGAATCGATGCACGTACAACACTTTTTAAAACTCTTTTTTTTTCGCCCCTCGCGAGGAATACGGAATATTCTGCTGAGCAATTTACCTGTCATTCGACTTTGATTTTTTTCTCTTCCCGAGACATTTCTGGTGGGACTCGCGGGTAATATTGTGAAGGGCTTTTTCGCGTGTCCCATTTGAAATGTAGTTCCGGAATCGGCGTCACTACAGCTGTCACAAAGTTTTGTCTTCAATGGGAAGTTGAAATGTCCAACTTTCCATTGCCTTGCCAATTATTTTATTTCTCGTCTGGTATCGACGAATTTGCCTCTGATAAACGGGTTGTACTGGATTATTTAAAAAAATATACCTTCTTCGTTATTCCAATTTGAAACTTCCATGCAATGGGATTTTGTCATTCGATAGAAGAAAGCGAAGAGTAACCGTCGAGAAGTCAGAGAAGTATAAACGTTTCAAATACTGGCCGGAAAATCCCTTACAAAGTTGAGGAAGAGAAGGTAACGGCAGTGATTTCCCTCTCTGTGAACGGGTCATTATGAATCAATAATGAAAAATTGACCTACGTGTGCCATTACAATACTTCGCTCCCCCTTCCGCTAAACCAATTATAGAGGAAAATTACACTAGGCAATTTACCTGTCATTCACCCACAACTGCTTAATTTTTTTCTCTCTCCATCGGACGAATATCGAGGGGTTTTGTCTGTGATGGTGCGGAGGGCTCTTTCCAGGTGAACCATTATTGCGGGACAGTCTGACCTACGCGGAAGTGTACACATAGTTAAATCTTTGGGTGTATTACATTTTTGGAATAATAATGTGCGTTTCTAATTCAGTAGTTACAATTTTCTTAAATGGACGAGTGACGATTTAAAATTGCAATTTTCTAGATTAAGAACGTAATTCACTTGCTTGAGAAAATTGTAAATTACGTTTTCAGAACACTAATTTACCTCCACAAATCCGAAAAAAATAATCTCTTTGACAGGACTACTACAATTTTTAAGTGGTAATTGACGATCTCAAAAACGTCATTCACCCGTTTGACGGAGTTGTAAATTATCGTTTCGGAAACGTAAATTATTATTCCATAGACATAATTTACCTGTCAATTTCTCAGTGTGTATTATGAGATGATACTGCGAAGAGCCGTTACACATTCCAAATTCGTAGGCAAATTTGCGAACAATATGGACTTCTGGAATCAGCGTCAGTTCAGTTGTTTAAGAGTCATGTCATGCCTACTTGGACTGTGGCCGTATCAGTCTCCGAGGGAGATGTTGATTTATCGAGCCATCGCCGTCGCCTTATTTTTCTTTCAAACCATACCCCAGGTGAACGGTTCCGTACCTACTAAAAGTAAATGTTGAAACACCCGAGATAGAAGGATTTACCCACGAGTTCATTTGGAAAAGATACCCTGTCATTGTGATATCGCCAATTCGCACGTTAAATTTTTGTTAACATTTCAGATATTAGCACTCAAAAGTTATTATCATGATTTTCAACTTGTCATGGAATCCATGACTTATTTCATGATCGAAATTACGTTCGTAGTAAACTTCGTCACATATTTATTCCAGTTTAATAAGATAAGTAGTGCGAATCAGCGGTGGCCCTTGGAACCGTAAAAAAATGAATCATCAGTTTGATTTACGGAACAAACTAGTGAATTATGGATTTATTAATCGAAAGAATGTCATTCGAATGAATTTCATTTACAGATGAAGAACATGCTGGACAGGATGAGAGAAAATTGGGGTATATTCCGGGATGACAGTGGGCTGGAAATACTCTATAACTATGCCAGTCAGGGCCAGAAATTTTCGCTGCTATATGCAGGTGGGTTTGTTAAATCAACAAATTTCATTTTTTTTGGGCATTGCTATTCTCAAAATTCTTACGATGAAGCCTGTTATAAATGGTATGAGATTTTTTTCAAAAACTTAAATATTAATTAAGTAATTTCTTTAACTATTGTTTCAAAGTGATTCAGCATAAACCAAAATCTTATCATAGTTTACCGATTTACAACAGAAATCATGGGCATTTGAAATTTGCGAGGGTCTAATAAAAATGTTCTTCAGGCAGTCTGTATGTTTCTGGCATATTCACCACTCTGATACCTCTACAGCTCAGGCTCATGAATCTTATTCTAAAATCTAACAGCAGTGTTCCACAATTCTTTATACCGATGGAATATCCTATGATCGATGTCGATAAATATTACTACGTTATTCTGTGCCTCACGGAAATTTCTACCAGCATTATTATCGTGATGGTGATCACCTACGACTTATTCTTCTTCCTCTGTGCTCAACATATTTGCGCACTGTTTGCCGCGCTGGGGTAATTTTTACTTTATCAACGTACAATGAGTGTGATAATTGGAATGTGAATATTTTCGAAATTATTGGGTTGTAAGAACTACTATTGAAAAGGTCCTGAGCAATTCGCAGCGAACGGATGGAGGCTTATACGATTATCTCAAGAGCTGCGTTATAGTTCATAAGCGAGCAATCGAGTATGGAGTGACAAAAAGTAATCGCGTGTATGGCACATGCCACTAATCGCCCACCGACGGTACAGCGGATGTTTTTTTATAGAACAACAAATTTTGGGACTTGAGAAATTTTTGTTTTCAACAACACTTTTTCTGAAAAATTGTTTCTCAATTTTTCTTTGGCTATTGCCTCTGAAAATGTTCAAAATTTTGGGAAAACATGCGAAATTTTTTTTGGCGTTTTTTTCCTTACCTTTTTCTACCTGAGAGCAAAAAATTAATTTTCATTTACTCATTTGATAATATACGCGAGTTAAATTTTAAAGCGTGTTAAACAATGGAACACGTCCGACGACTTTTGAACACCAAAAATGGGAAATAACTGTTGAAAAATGTGTCAGAAAAACTAAATAGAAACTTTCAATATCCGCAATTGGTAAAATTTTTGGTTAAATAGAAAATCCTACGCTAGATCGTCGTTCGATATTTGGCGGGCTGCCATATGCCCCTTCTTTTATGATATAAATCTATTTTTATTTCACCGATTTGTGCAGATTAGCAAAATTACTGGATGAAATTCTTCGTTGGAATACTTTCATTCTATTAGGATTGACTCTGATAGATATGAGTATGATTGAATTACAGGTGAGATGCCTCCATCCATAATTTCTTGTGTGCTGATGAAAGTGGACTAAATTTTATGCCATTAGCTAGTGCTTCATTTGGACGATATTGCCGAAATTCTCAAGAACCTCGTCTTCATCTCATCAGTCATGATACGCTTCTTCATCGTATGCTTCGTCGCTCAACGAGTGACGGATCACAGTGTTGATTTTCAGAAAAATATGTACGGTGAACTCTACTTAAGCCTCACGTTTTCAAATCTCATGGTTTTTAATTTGGTCAGCCTGTGAGAGAATCCCCGGCGGGTTTTTTTTCCTCTAATTGTCAGTGAGTGGGGGAAAATTGGGGGCAGCTGGAACAGTTGGAAAAATTCCAAAAAATTTCCGTTTTCTAATTGAAGTGTCTAAAAAATTAGGGTAATTCTAGAGCAATCCCGACATTCGTGGAGAACATAAATTGTTCTCAATGGAGAAATTATTTTCTCCCGCGGTAAACGAAATTGCCGGTGATCCGACGTTGTCAGAAACTCGCTGAACGTGCTCGGGCAGTACAGACTGAATTCGCTAACATTGGAGTGTCAATAATAGAGACTAGGGAGAGAATCTCTTGTGACCTAATTAACATTGCGGAAAGCAAACGGATTCCATTTAAATAAAGAAATTGTTTTTTTAGAATTCCGAAAAACTTTTTTTCATTTAAAATTAATAAATCATTGATCTGATCATGAAATTTTCTTTTTCTGAAGTAAGAAACCAATTTTATTTACGTCTAGCTACATATTTCGTGGAATAGAACAAAAATTCGAATAATAAATTTTAATTGACTCAAATAAGCCATTTTACAGAGAGTATGTTTAAAAAACGAGTTTAATTGAAAACCCCATATATTAACCGTTGCATTATAATTTTTTTTCAATTGAATCTGCAGTACCATTTATTTCAGAATTAATTCGCAATGGTGTGATAGCTCTCTTAAATGCCAATACTTGATCAAATTCGTTCTAATGAGGAGCCAGCAACCATGTCAGTTGACCGCTGGTAAACTCTTAGTTATGTCATTGGAATTATTTACAGTGGTAAGTACTTTCTGTCCCCCAAATTACGGACTCATTATTTCTTCTAATTATTAATTACTATTCACAGATTGTCAAGACATCGGGCTCATATTTCACGATGCTTTTGGCCATGCAATAGAGATTTCAATCATCAACTATAACACAAACCTTACCATCAAAAAAGCTTCAAATTAATTATTGGGATTGTATCTCTGTATATGAATCGCTGAAAATCATAATGATATGATCAATTAACGGACATTATCTCTATACCAATGAAAAAAAAAGAAAATTTTTTTCTTTTCCTGCATGATAGAAGAGTGAGCTACTCACCACCTGAGAGATTGCCCAGACAATGCCATTATCAGACAATTATATATACGATTAATCAGGAAAAATCATCTCCAATACTGGAAAAAGTTGATAATATCCGACTTTTACCCTCGAACTCATTAACATCGATTTCTTTAAATATTTGTACAATATTTGAATCAGTGGCGAAAATGAATGATTGAGTGTTTTTTTTAGAATTGCTCCTGACGACGGGTGGTCGACAGCACCTCCATATTTATCCAAGAAAAATAATTCTTCACCGTGAGTCGGAAACCCATCTCGTAAGTGAGACACCAGGTCTCCAAAAAGTCACGACAATGATCCCATTATGACTACATACATGGGGCGTCCTCCGATCTAAATCAATTTTCGCTAAATGCCCGTTAAATTCAGTGGGGAGTGCAGATGTTTTATTTTTCCAGCTGAATTGAGGCTCGAAGCCACAAGACTAGCGGGGGCCCACCCAAGTGAGATTTCTCAATTTTGTCCCATCCACGCGTCACAAATCTTCTTCACGAACAGAGTCAAACCCCAAAAATCTCCGAACTATCAATGCAAGACGGAGCGTTTTTTCGTGACAATGGCAGGAAAACCCCGACACTGGGACGTGATGCCCCGGATATAGTTGTCCAAGCGGCTCCTGGTATTCTATTGTGTTCAGATCTAAATGGGGGGAGGCTTCCTTGCATTTGGGAAAACCTCTGGAGGTTCAACAGACCAAAAGAAAAAAAAGAGAACCGACATATGGATGGGGAGGGAGTGTCAAAGGGAATTAAATCGAAAATTTGAAAATTGGATTTAATGGGGGGTTGGAACAGGGGATTAATTCACTGAGCGGAGCTTTGTGAAGCGTGAGGACATTTTTTGAGAACATGTAGGCCTGAAGAATATATCTATCGACAGAGGTGGTGAAAATATTTTCTCCGCGGAAAGGGGATGAAGTCCTCTTTCAGAAAATAAGTGAAACATTTTTCAGAAATTGATGTTAGTTCAAACAAGCTTAAAAAAATTCTCTCTCCACTGGGGAAAAAAATTCTTTCGATAAATAAATTATCATTTCAGTGAGAGAAAAACAATTATATTTTTTTCTCAATGTTCTTAAAAATATTGTACCCATAATTATTCTAAATATTACACAACGAATGATGCAAAAATATATTCATAACGTATGACTAAGTGCAATAAATATTAACAAATAAAAACGAAGATTAAAAAAACATTTCTTCCTTAGCTTTCGGTGATTCATTAGTGACGAAAAATTTCAGCCTGAGCGGTCGTCCGGCCATTGTTTCAGCCGAAAATTCCTCCTCCATCATCCCAGTATGACAGCCAGTGACATTTCGTGTACATCATGAGATCTATCTTCCCGAGATACCGCTGGCAAGAGGCGACTATCAGTTTTCAAAAAGATAGCTGGAGCACAGAGTGGAGCCTTGAAACCCTCTCAGCGGGTATCTCCGGTGGAGAAAGAATTTTTCGGCTTGCCGGGCCCTGCCGCCACCGAGGCTGCACTCCGGACCCACGCTGGGAGCATAGTGGGGGAAAAATGTATATAGCTCTAGGGTTGGTCCCTCGGGGTCGACAGTTCCCTACGACTTCTCATCCCACGAGTTAGCCTTCATAGTTCACTTCTGCCCGCGTTTTTTTCTCGACTTAACAGTGGATTATCAACGATATGTGATTGTGATAGACCGAGGCAACATTAATTTATACATCTCCAAGTATGAACGTGTGGCGGACAGTCAACCTGTTACTCCTACTAATAGGTGAGTGGCAAGCTCATTACCACTATTTTCTACTATTTTTTTCTCTTAAAAAATTGGAAACCAGTCGTACGATCATTCACCGGAAACTGATTTTTTTAAGGATTCACCGGTAATATAATATTCATTTGAGCCGATCACTCTTGCCTTTCATGAGCGAATCGTACATAGCATCGCGTACCCGAAAGGCTCCGGTTCAGGCATGAATACCAATTGAAACAATAGCAAGCGAGTATAAAGAGTCTGATGATCACAGATATCGGAGGATGAGAGTGTGTAATCGAGTGTCAACGTTCCCATGAGAATGGAATATTCAATTTTTCCCGCTGCTCCCACCTAGAATTTTATCCGATACGCTAGCGTGAATAATAATACAAGCGTTTTTTTTTATTTAGAGCCTTAAAATTATTCAATTTACTCTGCTACATTTTTTCAAACGCACAAAGATGGATTTTACGCGTTTTAGTTGTAACAATTGGCATACGCTTAAATAGCCAATCCGGAGGATGGCTGGAAGGAATTGATGCGCAAAAGGACCTTTCCATTTAGATTTTTAGGGCAAGAATTGAAGGAGAAAATTGGTGAGGATAAAAAACAAAAAATATTTACGCCTGTTTTCACTCGTCACGAGCAATTTCAATGAGGGGAGTTGACGAGGTTTTGACGGTTCCCTCGGTGATTCTATGCCTGTAGTAATCCTAGACCACCGACCCCCGCTCAATTCCCGGGTAGTTTTTGCCGTGAATAATACGTACACACGTGGACCCTTGATCGGCATGTGTGGAGGACATCCTGCGGGGGCTTTTACAATTTTCCCAAAATCTGTCGAAGTGGATGTTGTATCCCCCCCCTCTAGTCGCCCTGTTTATAATGGCTAACCGACCGTTCCCATTCATTATCGCTCCCTTTTTTTTCCACGCGACTATTTCACGAATGTCAGATGCTTCCTGCTGAGATTTGTCGAAATTTTTTGTTTATCTCCACCAATTTTGCATTTCATAGACATCGATAATTAATCCTTAATTCCTTAATTCTCTTACTAATATTTTTTTTTCCATTTTTTCGCGAAAAATATTTTTGCGAAACATATTCAACCGGCAATCAATTTCGCGAGATTCAGAAATAATGTCAAGTTTGAGCTTTTTACTTTTTAAAATTCCATTTTTAATCCTACATTTTTTTTTGATATTGTCTTCTTTAGGATATAATAATTTTTTTTCCGAATTAAAAAGAGGCTCGAAAAAATTCTCTCTCAAATATAATTAAATATATAATTTTCGATACTCCATTATTCAGAAGATAATGATCAAAATTAGTTTTTTTTTCATATTAAAAAAAGGCGTAAATTAAAAAAAATCTCTCAACTTTTTTTATCTCAAGTTTTCGAAATTCTATTATTGAAGAAATAATGAGATTTTTTCATTTCAAATAAAAAAAAGGCTGTGGAAATTTCTCTCTCAAATATTTTTCATCTCAAGTTTTCGATATTCGATTATTTACGTAATAATGATAAAAACTAATTAATTTTTTTTCAAATAAAAAAAAAGAATAAAACTTTTTCTCAAAAAATACTTCAGTGACACAACAAATGATCCTAAATATATGCCTTCGACAATTAGAAATCATTGCCCATACAATTGCCGATTCACATCACGATATATGCTTCCCTTGAAAAAACATTCTTGAATATTCATCTCGTCACCTCGGCCGTTCCCCGGTGTTTTATTTTCACCCGAGGCACTGAAGGGTTCGCCAAGAGAGCCATGAAATGACAAAACCCCCGTAAAAGGAGGATTGTCACGGAAAAAAGGGAAATGGCAGGTATTTCCTGAATTTGAGCCGTGAAATATCCGAAAACGGCGCCCCCCCGCCCGGGATAAAGATCGAAGGTTGTCACCTGGATCCTCGCCGCAGGGTCTCACTGGCTCTTCCTCTTTTTCTGTTGTTTTTTTGTCTTTTCCCCTTCATCTTCCTCGAGCGTGAGTTTTGAAGGAGCAGTGCACAGATTCAGGTAGTGGCAGGGGGTTGAATTCACAGGGTGAAACGTAGATAATCCAATATACGTGGGTATTTATCTTTTGGAATCTGTCAGGCCCTAAATCTACGATCCCAGCCAGCGGGTGGGCCCTCCGCCTCTTCCATCTCACTTGAGAATAGGCCTACCTGCTCCGAGAAAATCTACGTCTCTCCCTCGCTCTTCCTGGCGCGTTGTTCTCTACCTCGGGCATGCAGAAAGAGAGCACCGGACTCCCGTGGACAAACGTCCGGAATGGACGAGATACACATGGAGGAATTTTTCTACATGGAAGATATGACACGAATTTATCGTTCAACATCTAAACTCTATGAAATAAAAAAAAAATTTAGTTTCTCCCTTTCTCCGGGAGTATCGGAGCGATCAGGCCCGTTGGGGCCCTGGAAGAAAAATATTTAGGGCACATTCCAATAATCATCGATCAACGATCCGATTTGTAATTTTTTAGTAGATTTAAAATTTTATCACTTCGTAGGGTTATTGAGAGGTGTTCTCGTAAATTTTCGCCCTTCTAACGCGTCCAGATGAATAATTAATTAATTTGTCCGGAGGATTGGATGCGGTTAAAATAGTTTTTTTTGTGTCAATCTTCAATTTTTTAAAATAGAAATCTCGTGAAAATTTGGGGATAATCCTCTGGCCAAATGTTATTTTGGGACTTTTTTTGTATGGAAGTTCAAAAGTAGTGTTCACTCGAGAAAATTATCGGATAATTTAAAAGTAATCCAATGTTTTTTGAATTTTTGAAATTTAGTTTAAGAAAATTATGAAATTGAATTTTTGAAATTTAATTTCGAAAATTTATGAATTTTAATTGAAGAATTCTGTTTGTATTGCTAATTGAGGAAATTCCTCCTTTCTTTCAGGTACCTGTCGCAGCTATGGCATATGGAGTACCGACTGGACTGACTCAACGACCAGTCAGTGTGATACGGCAATCAGAGAGACAATCCAGGAGGACCAAGCGACTATCCTTGATGACACGCCAGACAGACTCCACTCGACTTGGCTATCTCAAGAGTAAGTCCCTTCCGTCTTTCTTATCTTTCTCGCCTTTTTTTTCAGTTTTTTTTTCTTTCTTTCCTTTCGTCAGCAGTTGCCGCCATGCACTTTCCGCACCCCTCATTACGAACACATGGCGTGAATTCGGGGAATCGTTATAGTTTTTGGAGCTCTCATTGGTTTTAATGGGGGGAGCCCAAACCGGATGATAGAATACTTTACGGTAGTCGAATGTTTAGAAATCCCCCGAGATTTGGCGCTCATTTATCAGAGTCTGAATTGAGAGTCGCATATGGAAATGCCAGTCTCAATTCGGTTGAGTGATTTTGGGTAAAAGCCTCATAATTGTCCAAGAATTCAATTCACCGTAAAAAATGAGTGTGGAATCGGTGGATCAATCTGTCATTCAGATCTATAGACGTATATTCCGATTAAAAAAAATTTCATTTTTCGTTGTGAAAATTGTCGGTTTTGTATTGTACTCTGTGGACTAAAATCGATGGTCTGGAGAGATGCATTGTCACGAAACGGTGACACTGGTGCGAAGGACGTGGCTCGTCTTTCAATTGTCCCCCCCAGAGCTAACACCAGGCACCCTGCACCATTGTCCAATTATTTACGAGTCTAGAACCTCGGTTCGGCGTAAAAAATTTTCTCTCCTCAATTCCGAGAAAACTGAAAACTCCAAATTTTGGCTTTTGCGAGACTCCTTTCAATAACAGGCTCTCGACAGACTCTTTGACATGTGTGGAACGAATCGTTGTATTGAGCGTTAATGACGGATTCTGAATAGTAATAAAGAGATGATCGGAAAACCAGCCGCTGAGAGAATTTTTTTCGAGTATCTGTACATTTTTTAAAGACTCCTCAATTAGTGGAAATGGTCGTCGAGATATTCTCAAAAGCTTTTAAGATACTCCAAAGATAGTCATAGTTTACGACTATTTTCGGATTCTACATTCTCCATTATCTCTCCCTCTCTCATTTTCGTGTGGAAAAATCTCTCCAGCGCTTAAAAATACAATTTTGGCAGATTTAGGGGGCCGGAAAATTGCCCAACCCCCGGAAAAAAAAAATTTCACCCACGATTGCATTTATAACACTCACCGACGAAAATCTCCTCTCGAATGTTGTCTTAGGATCTCGGCTTATTTACAAAAGATATTAATTCTCTGTTTTTCTCCCGGCAGATGCGAAGTGAGGGCGGGTCCGGAGTATGTCATCAGGAGGTACACATTTTTCGAGAATGGCACATTTTTACTTGTCAGGCATCACTACGCCGAGGAGTCTTGTAGTGTAGCGACACATACGGTTGTGGCAAGGGGAGTCATTCGAGTCCTGTCATCATCTGGATTAGCTCCTGGTGCTACGGAAGCCAGTTACCAGCTGGAGCGCGTTCACATTGTACCCCTGACACGACAGGTCTGTAAAAATGTTTTGAAATGTTTTCATTCTAAGCCCGAAAAAAATCATAACAAAAAATGCACAAGATTTTTTCTTTAAGGGAGACAAAAAATGTGCCGCCCTTTACCAATAAAAAAACATTCATTAACTTTAATCGAATCTATTTCGGATCATGATGAAGTATTATTTTCTAATTTTACCAGGTTGCCCACAAATTCGGCCATCGTGTGAACGTAACTTGCACTCCGCAGCCGCGTTGGCGTCCCTACGTACCCCAAATAATCTACGAACAGCCATCAAAGCGTGTGTCGAAATTCAATTGGGAAGGCCCCACATTCAATTCCTTTCAGCGTCCAATTCTCTCGAGAAAACATCGTGTCCTCAATTGTTTGGAACCCTTGGGTATTGATTTCAACGAACTGCGTCTTGTGAGAGTTCAAAAGAAGCCCTCAACCTCGACAGCATTTGGATTGGGCTCTAATGGGGAGCCGAGAGTTGAGCTCTTCCTTGGAAGTTTACCCCCAAATATTTACCTCAGAAAGTCGCACAGATCTACATCTTTGCAGCCCACTGCACTTCTCCGAGCTGATACGGTGAGTATTCAAAATCTTTTAGGAATTCTACATTGTCAATTTTATTCAAACATTCACTAATAAATTCCGCCAATATTGCCTTGCGTTAACATTGAAATTTTGGACATCTGGGATTGTTGGAATTATTAAAAATGCTTCTTTCCAAAAGTAGAGGTCATAACTGAATTCTCAAAATATTCTACAATTTTCATTGAGTTCATAAATTTTCTAAATTGACCGGATTTTTTTCACTAAAAACGAAAATTTCTCCCGTCTATTCTTTTGAATAAAGAATGTGTAAATATCGAGACAATTAAAAATCTAATTGTTCTCAAATAATTAATTTACATATTGTTCCCCAATTTTCGATATTTACCTCTAAACTCCCTTTTTTTATTTAATTCTCCTCCAGATAAAAGGCTGTTTAGTCTGCAGTGCAATATCCCGGGGAACCGAGAACAGTCCTCCTCTGCTTCACGAAGTGGCCGCCCTGCCGGCACTTCTCGGGGGCTCATGGATATCCTCGAATTGCGAGAGTTGCGAGGGTGGCCTATGGATAAAACGCCAGCTCCAAGTTTATCCCGGCGATTTGCTCTGGACGGGTCGTTGGGACTACTACGCGGATTCAAAATGCACGAAATTCATTTACGCAGTGACCGCAGCTGGAAGCTACATCCAACGTGCGGGTCGCCAACGTCGCCATGAGTTCACCGAGCACGATATTTTCGAGTCAACGGAGACTGCGCATAATTATCCAATGAAAACCCCAGTTGACTTAAAAACGAGTGACCCAGAAATGGAAAATCCAAGGAGACTCAAGCGAAATGTCGACAAGATTAATTACAAGAAAAATGAGTTGTTACCTTGGATGAAGCCAGAGATGGCGAAGAAATTGTTGGACATTTATCACGAGGATCGCAGCCTGACAGCAGCGATGATTCCGCGGATAAACTTCGAGCGGGTAATTCCAGAGCCAAAAACGCAGACAACAACAACTGCTACTCCACCCACAACAGCTGCAAGTGGAACAACAACAGAGGGACAATCGCCAGAAAAAATCCTAGAACAAACAACAGAATCTCCCGTTGATATCGCTCTACGAAGAACTCTAGGCTCTGATGGCTCCTACCGGCATCTTCTTCTGAGTACTCATCCCTCTCTGGCCGATTCATTTGCTGCAATGCTCCGGGGTAATCAGAGGCGCGAGAAAACAACAAAGAAGCCATTAGTATCACCAATTCCCACTGGAACAACTGAGCTAGATCTTCACGTTGCCGAGAGCCTGCTCATTGCTGGCGATCTCTCGGTAGCGGCACGATGTGGAGCTCAGATTGTGAGCGATGGTAGTGGAGGATTGAGAGTTAAGCCGTTGAGTTCGTGGCCGAGGAATTGCATTAAACACGCCCTCGAGGCGCCCTCGACACTTGGATTGAGAGCGAGAGTGGGGGTCAATTGGAGTGGACAGTATACACTTCTCGTTGGGCCGAGGGATGACAACTTGTGGGAGGCACCTCTCAGACAGTGCGGAAGAACTCCCAGTCATAATTCCGTTCTCAGAACTCACCTCAGGCAGAGCTTGGGGCAGAGATATGGACTTCTCACTTCGGACTCGTCTGGAACGAGCTCATTGACTCAAGGACATTTTCAACTACCGTTAATTGCTGTGACAGCACAACTTTTCCTCCAATTTTTCCTCCATCGAAATTACCTGTAAACTGAGGTCTTTAACTACTCCATTGCTTCTGCACTCAATACACAAACTATTTTGTACAGTCTATTTAATTTTTTTGTAAATTGTCTTCTTAATTGTATATATGTATATTTTTTTTAAATGCAGTTGATTGTTCGACTGCACATGGACGAACAACAACCAGTGACTCATTAGCGATAAGGATTTTCTTTTTAAGTAGGATTAGGACTAGGTTTAATCATACGGGCTGACTGCGTTGTCGCCCAAGGGATGCCACCCCAGTGAATTTTTTAGCGCCTAAGGCTGTGTATAGTAGGATAAGAAATGTTAATGATCTCTGTATATATGAAGTTTCTATATACCTGTGTTTTAAAAACCTGAAAATTTTTCATTTATTTATTTCTCATTTTTCCCTTTTTTTCATGTGGTTTTTGAGGCAGTCAAACCAACAGGTTTACTTTGCCAATTTATTTCCCCAATTAGGGACTATTTGCTTGATGGGATTACATGGAGTTGTACAGAAGGTGTACATTAATTGAGTTCAGTAGCATTATCATGAGTCAATTTCCCTCCACTCATTACCGATAATGAGATTGTGTTTCGGACCACCAAATGCCGGGAATTCTCACGCGAAAATTTGCTTTTAATTCTTGTCAGAAAAATATTTGATTACCGGAATTATATATTTTTCTCTCGCTGTGACGTCGGGAGAATATTTCCACGTCGTTCAGACGCTCCCTAATCGGGCACTGAATATTCTTTATCACAGTCCGCAATAAATTATTCGAAGAGACATGATCAAATTTGCACTGCAGAATCGAGAATGACTGGCTGTATCCAAAAATGTTTGCAGTATCGCAAGCATCATCGCAAGATTTAAATCGCACAATTGAATTTAGTTTTTGGGGACGCTAAAAATTATCGCGAGATGGTGATTAATGGGACTAATAGATTGGACAATGTGTATTTGACATTTGGATGGATTGATTATACTTTTTTTACGCTTCTCATGGCGGTCAGTATGGCAATTGGTGTTTATTTTGGATTCTTCAAGAAACAAGACAACACAACCGAATACTTCCTCGGGGGTAAGACTATGAATTACTGGCCAATAGCAATGAGTATTCTGGCAAGGTAATGGCGAATTTTAAAAAAGTTATTCCAATTTTCGAATGGATTGCAAAAATTTTTAAATATTTAATGAATTTCTCTGCTTCTTAGTCACATTTCTGGGTTGACACTCCTCGGTGTTCCCACAGAAGTCTATTTCCATGGATCTCAATACTTTGCAGTTGTTTTTACCGTATTATTTATGGTTCTGGCGACGATCTACATATTTCTACCTGTTTTCTCTAAGCTTCAAATTCCCAGTGCGTTCGGTTATCTCGAGGTCAGATTTGCCCGTCCAGTGAGACTTCTCTGCTCATTTCTCTACATTATCTCTCTCTTAATCTTCGTGCCGATTGTTGTCTACGTCCCAGCATTAGCCTTCTCTCAAGTCACCAGATTCAGCCTTCATGCGCTCTCTCCGATACTCTGCATTGTTTGCATTACTTATACAACAATTGTGAGCTTGTTTTTTATTTTTTTATTTTTTCAGTCTTTCAGTTGGCTAATTTTATGGCGTCGAATTGATTTTAAAGACATGTATTTTCGATTATTAGGGTGGATTAAAAGCTGTCGTTTGGACGGATACAATACAATTGTCGATAACATGCGGTGGCCTCTTAGTTATCCTAGGATTGGGAGTCAAAGCGGCCGGTGGATTTCTGGAAGTTTTCAGAATTTCCGATGAAGGAGGACGTCTGGTTTTCTTCAAGTGAGACCTCTTGTCCATTTCCTCTGTTTTTTTCTCTCTCGGGCCTATCGAGTGCTATTTTTCATTGAACAATTGGAAAATAACAGAAATAATTATTAGAAAAAATAATAAATAATAGTTTGCTGACCAAATAAACCATTTTAATAGTGCGCCAGAGCATCAGCGTATTTTGTTTTTCCAAAATTGGATATTTTTGTTGACAGAAGCTAAGATGTATTTTTTGCGAGATCCACTTAATGCCCGCGAAAAAAACAAATTCTGAGAATAAAAATTTAAAAAATCCTAAAATTTTTTAATGATAATTTTAGAAAATGTTCTCTTTTTAAATAGGAAATATTTGAAATGTTTTATGATTCCTCTTTAATCAAAATTTTAAAACATTGTTCTCTTTTTGCTTTGCCGATTTAGCATGGATCCCAGTCCCTTTCAGAGAAATACTTTCTGGGGCATGACTATCGGAATGACGTTCCACTTCATCAGTCACATAAGTATCAATCAGGGAGTTGTGCAGAGATGCCTAGCTGTGCCTAGCCGAAGGGACGCGGTGATGTACGTGACATTATTCGTCGATCACTCTATGAAAAAAAGAAAATGCCCCAGCAGAGTCACCAATTTTTAACTAACCACTGTATTTGTCTCACAGCTCGGTGATACTCATGGGAGTAGGAATGGTGTTGCTGAAATGTTTTTCAGCATTAATCGGGCTCATCATTTACGCGTATTATAACGACTGCGATCCTCTAGCAATTCATGTGACTATTATGAGTATTATTTTTTTTTTATGATTGAGAGAGTCTTGGAAACTGACTTCGTTGCGAATTTTTTTAGGCGATAAAAAGGGACGATCAATTGTTCCCCTATTACGTGATGGATGTAGCTGGACACTTGCCAGGACTTCCAGGCCTCTTCCTCGCTGGTCTAGTCAGCGCTGCACTATCGACGATGAGCTCTAATCTCAATACTCTATCGGGAAGTTTGTATGAAGATTTTATTGAGCCGTGGGTCCCCGAGGGTCCCAAAAAGGAGGCCATAGGTACCAATATTATGAAGGTAAGTGTCAACCCGCTAATTGGATTGTTTCTCCCAGGACTAACTATCATACGATGTTTATTTTCATTCGAAAGTTGAAGTTTTTTTTCTGAAAAACTTCCCCTTTTATTGGCTTTGTACCTCTTTTTTGTTTAGAATGTGTTCTCCAGGGATTGTTGATGTTATTTTTCCGGAGAAAGACAAATTTAATTCTCAAAATTTTGATGTTTTTATGCTACAAGTGCGCAAGCGCTTCATTTTTGTTAATCTATTTAATTAATGATTCCGTTAAAGCACATAAATTATTGACGTATTTGTTTGAACGAATAAAACTAAATATATCCTCAAATAGAACGCAGGTTTCAAAGTCTGAAGGAATTAATCTACAGAACATTAGTTCTGCGGAAAATATTAATTCTAACTTTGCAAACTAGCCAATCTACCCATGTATTTTGAAAAAAAATAAAACTAAATAAATAATATCATGCAACAATGGTGTTTAGTTCAAGTGTTTAACAACTGCGTTTTATTTTAAAGGTTTGTTTAGTTCATTTACTTCATTTTACTGCATTCATTTATGTATTCTAAAAAAATCAATTCGTGTCAATTACCCGCCACTCATTTATTCAAGGCGGATAATCGTAGATCAATAAAAAAATGCAGTCACGCAATTGTAACATAGAATAGTAGGAGCAACTCGTGCTGTCTTGGTGATTGTAAATCATATAATCCTCAACTTATGGCTCTCGTTGCTTGATATACTCTTTATGCATTCCAGGTTTGTTAGTTGAAGTGAAACATTAATTGAATTCTACAATTTCAGGCAATAGTCGTTGTGTTCGGTTGTCTGGCTGGAGGTCTGGTATTTGTAGTCGAGCATTTAGGAACTGTATTCCAAATGGGAATAGCCTTGAAATCTCTGTTAGACGGCCCAGTCCTCGGATTATTTGTCCTTGGGATGATGGTACCTTGGGTGAAAACTCGAGGGGCAATTACCGGTGCATTGTTATCCATTGGAATTATGACGTGGCTGATTTTTACAAGCCAGTGGTATCAGTCCCAGGGACGAATCAGAAATGATCCATTACCGGTTAATGTTCATGGATGCTCTCCGCCATGGAACGATACAATTATTCCAACAAAACCACCAATTTCACCGGACGATGAGCCGCCGATGATTTATCAGATTTCGTTTCTGTACTACACACTCATTGGATTTTTTTTCACTGTCTTTCTATCAATTACCGTCAGTCTTTTGTTGGGAGAAACTGATGTCTCGGAGGTCGACCCTGATCATATTACTCCCTGTATCCACAGGTAAATTGCTCAATTAACCACTCAATTCGTATTTTCAATGTTTAATACATTTTCCCCCCCAAAATAGGTTCTTACAGAAGAAAAAATATGCTGAAGTTCCGTTGAAGGATGTTGAGAAAATGATAATAACACGTGAAAAAAAATAAGTCCGTATATGATTTTTTTTACATTTTTTTCTACCGTAGACTACGAATTGCAGTATTTATACTGTCGTCTCCAACTCTCTCTCTCCTTCTCTCTTTATCTCAAACAAACAGCATTGGAATATTGCACTTTTATTTATAATAAATAAATACATAATCAATGAGACGTAAAAAAACATGAATTATTTACCGCTTTATACACGTCCCTAAAAACGTCTGTTCTGTGCTTCTGAACAAGAATTTTATGTAATGTGTGTTAACAATTAAAAATTGTATAGTT
>JAPYZN010001122.1:0-38803 GCA_030522865.1 Psyttalia lounsburyi
ATTTTATTTTTTTCTCAGTGACGGAAATAAATAACACGTTTGCCAAGTATTGAAACGATACGAGACGTGACCAAAATTTTGATTCACTCGTCTTGTCTTGTATTCTTTATTTTTTGTTTGTTTAATCATTTTCACAGAAGTAGTTTTACGATTTTTTTTTTGTTTACTCAGTTTTACAAAAAAGGAGAATTTTATTATGAGCGATGCAATTCCATAAGAATTCATTGAAGACCTTTGAAATCTCAAAATGAGATTTTTTTGCAAAATCAAGAGAGCCCAGAATAAAAAGTTTCATCCGTTAACTGCATGCATCCTCATCATGAGTAGTTTTGCCAAGACATTTCAAAAAATAATTTCACGAAATAAGAAACTTTACATGTGGTTTAATGACGCCACTAATAAAAAAAGCATTTCGCGAACTTTTGCCCGAAAACATTTTCGCCAACCTCTGAGGGGAAAGGGTTTTTCCTCCCTCGCTCGCGGTAACGATATTGTTCCCTTTAAACTATTTTTAAAAGAGAAATTTCGTTAACAACTACAAAATAAACTCACCAGACAAATCATTCCATGATAAACCTCCCCCAGTTACTTCTCAGCTCAATAGAACCATCGTTCTTAACTTCACATTCAACTCACAACTTACGATTCAATGACAACACAGATCGCATTTCACGTTTTGCCAAGGAAAAATTTTCCCCAGCAAGTGGAACGTTGTGGACACACAGGTTTAGTTATAATAAATCGGGCATCAGAGGAACAAAATCAAGTCGAGAGAATTGAATATATCCGATGCACGGGAGAAATCGCGAGTGTCACCCATTGACGTGAAAGCCGATACAATTATTTCCGCAATCACAATTTCTTCATCTGTCAGTACACGTCACTTTTTTGTATAGATCATAAATAAACAAAATAACTGGAAAAATTCACTGAAGCGCTTTTGATTTATTCGGAATTTCTACCACTCTCCATTACATGACAACTTTGTTCTTTTTTTTAATGCATAATTGGAATTTTTCAGGCATCTCCAGATCTCTTTTATTATATTCATTCATAAAATTGACTGGTTCCGTGATTCTTGTTTTATTATACTCTAAATTTGTATGTAAACAAATTGTCAGTGAGGGATAATCTCATGATTATTTGAATATTTGCTTTAACTATTTCTTATTACTTGATATTATAGGGGGATAAACAATAGCGGCAATAACGGCACGTGCTAAACGTAGAACGTGGGTAAATAAGAGAGAAGGTGGTGAAGGAGAGAAGCGCACGCGAGCAAAAGCGCCAGAAGAGTGAGGACGCGTGGAGCGTGTACCGTCCTCGAAGGCTACCGCAACGAGAATGATAGTGGTTAGGCGTGGGAGACGGCTGCCAATATATAGAGCCCAGTCTCCGACTCCAAACCACCTCCCTCATTTTCCATCGATACCATATTTCAAAAAAATATATATATATATCAGGCATTATGCACACATGTTTCCCTTCATAAAATTTAAATTTTTCATTCCCCAGTCCAGATAGATTTTTACCCGTCCACTCTCGCTCTTCACATCTCTCTCCGATTCTCCATAATTTTCAATGGATTCAATTAATTTGTCAGCCGATCGAACGAGTGAATTTATTTCATTAAAAAAATCGTCTCTCTTATATCATAAGGTGCTTACGATCGATGAAAATGTTCTGAGTTATTTCGATCTGGAGGAAAAATTTGGTGTTTTTTCTGTGGATTTTTTTCAAGAAAATTGACATATTGAAATAGAACTATCGAAGTTTTTTTTTTATTTTT
The DNA here is from genome assembly GCA_030522865.1 of Psyttalia lounsburyi. Lineage (NCBI taxonomy): Eukaryota > Metazoa > Arthropoda > Insecta > Hymenoptera > Braconidae > Psyttalia > Psyttalia lounsburyi. Next base: position 1,790 of record JAPYZN010001122.1, read on the forward strand.
AAAGATCGATCATTTACATGAAATTTCAAATTTTCTTAAATTTTAATTAATTAGTAAATTTCTACAGTGAGCTTGAGAATTGCAGATGCCGTTTAAATTGCTCAAATACACGGGGAAAAAAATTCAGTAGAAATTACCGTTCCGTTATATAAAAGTGTAGTGAGTTGGCCCGGCTCAGGGAAAATTACAGAACCTCTTCAGTAAAATTTGGTGACTCTTTAATAAAAATAATCTAGATGTATGTATAATTTTTGTTGACTGCTTAATAAAAGTCTGGTCTCCCGTGAAAAATTCCCCAACTTCTCAGAAAAATTTATTTACCCCTCACTAAAAAATGGCTAGTCGTGTGCATAATTTTTGTTAAAGATAGTGAATTCTAGTATGAGGTTGGGTAATTTTTCCTGAATGTCGAAAATCTTACTTGATTACTAAACGGAATTTTTACTAAATTTCTCTCCACGTATGCCTTAACATGAACAATCAGACGATCCTGAATTTCCACATTCACTACGAGATTTCATGAACGTTTGAAGTTAAATTAAAGTCGAATTAGGAATATTGCATATTCTAATGAATCTATTGCTCAATTTTCAAGGAATTTCCAAAAGTGTGAGGGAAGGTGAGGCACTTCAATTCAATGGGCACTTCAATTTCTTTTAAGTATTCTTTCAGTCTTTTTAAAATATTCGCAACATAAGAATAAATTGATCAAGTATGCGCAATGCGCTCTCTACAAAGAAAAAAAATGTTTTTTCACAAAGAAAGAAAGATGATTCCATTGCATCCGCAATTGAATTAGATTTGACCATGAAAAAAGTCAAGTACCTATTTTGCTCCCTTCCCTCCTACATTACAAAACAACTTTGAATAAAAAACAAATTTCTCATTTTACCAAATTGCGCATTCATCCTTATTTACTGCTCTTCACGTCTACTGAACTATAGTACACCATAAGTTTCTATGTCGACGACTTTATGACGTGCGTTACTCGATATACGCCGCTGCCCGCCGGCGCTAGACACTGTAAAGAATCTTACGACTGTAAGCGGCTTTCCAGCGGTTCATATCTTCCACACTTTTTTAAATTCCTTCATATAATCACAAGACGGGCGATAGATTAATTTAAATCTCCGAAAGACAAGCATTCGCAACCGAAAATTCAATCGAGTATATAATGTGGACCACACGCGGGCCGCCCCCATCTCTCCAAAAGATAATTAATCAATTAAATAGTATTACTAATACCACTAATATAGGTTAAATGATTTATGGCCTACAAATTAAATGGATTATCGTCATTTCCGCAGGATTAAATTCCGCCATTGTAACACTTGAATGAAAGTCTGTCTAGTATCTCAAAGGAGAATAATAATGAGGGAGAAATTTTTTGTGAACCAATTGCGTTCCCAGCACAATTGAACTAGCACAGGAACAATAATACACAAAAAATTTGACTGGGGGACTAGCGCATTGAGGTATATTTAATGTTATTTAGCCATTGTCTATCGACAATTGTCGAGTGAGTGTGGTTTTTTTATTGTCGAAGAAAATACTGTCAAGTTTTTCAATGATACACGGAGAGAAATCTTTTCGAAGAAATTATGATTCCGCTTGGTAGTCGTGTAGCATTTTCCGTGTTCAAAAAAAAATTACCCAACCGCATCGTAAACTTCACTATCTTTAACAAAAATTATGAACACGTCTAGAAATTTTTCACTGAAGAGTCAACAAATTTTCCTGAGAAGTTGGGGAATTTTTCGTGGAAAACTAGATAGCTTTCTTAAGCAGTTAACAAATTTAGATACATCTACAAATCTTTGATTAAGGAGGCAACAAATTTTACTGAAACGTTACAGTAATTTTCCCCGAGCGGCCAAAATACCATACGATTATCTATCGGAACGGAAATTTCTACAGAATTTTTCTTCCCGTCTACGCAATAAATGGTTTTGCCGCTGAAAGGAAAATCAAGGAAAATAGTTAGTGGACTAAAATTGTTATCAATTGATTAACGGACCAAAAGCAAATAATTTGTATTTGTTTTTGTAATTTTCTTTTAATACTTGCGATTTTGGATAAACATCCGTAAAGTATTTTCCCAACTTTATTGAGAGCAAATCTTGACGTGGCGATGTACTTATAAATTGGCGATCATTACGACCGATTTGAGACAATCTCATGTGTAATCATGCAATTATCCTCTTGCGCATATTTTTCATTGCCCACCCCACTCTCTTCCATTTTCTCCCCGTGACAGTTGAGTCTGGGGGATAAAAACGGCTGGAGAGGCTGTGAGTGGGTCCAGTTGGATGTCGTGAAAAGAAATGTATAAAAAAAATGGGAGTAAAAGAGCATAAAATGATCTGACCGATGAATCTGACCGGATGGGCGAGGATCCATGCGCGACCTCGCGCCCGTTCGTGCACCCGGTATATCCTCGACTGTCACTTGACAGGCCACGGGATGTGCCTTTTCCGTTGTAAGAGCTTCGAAGCCGCACCCAACCTATAGAAATGCCCCCCACAACCCGTACATTTTCGATCGACGCCTCATATACACGATTGACGTGCACCAATATATAAATCCTCGATCAGATATGCTGGCAATAAAAAAAAATCCAATGAAAGAATGATGAAAAAAAAAGTTCTTTTGAACTCCAGTGGCTAACAATGTCCCACCTCATCGACGCGATTAATTGGAATTTATGCACTGATACCCGTGCTTTATATGGGAAATGAACATAATCGATTAATTGTGTTTTCTTACTTTTGTAGGAGACGATGAGGGTGACATCGAAAAAAATGATCGTCGGTATTTCAGCTGCATCGAACATTCATCTGGACACTTGACTAATTCTTCAGTGTCAAAGGTTGATTGTGAGCACTTGAGAAAGAGAATATTTGGGATGAAAACCAATGTTTGCTGAGTAATTTTAATTAATAAATTTAACGACTGCCGGTTGCAAAAGCAAGAATAAAAGTTTGCCTCTGAACAGAAAAATGTCTAAGGAAAGTTGCCTGACATCCAGACATGTATTTCTACTGTGTAACGCCCACTTCAGGGCCCAAAGAATATTCCAATAAAAGGTGGAAAAACCATCGACAGCAGAGGGTAGTTTTCTTTCATCCCCTCGTATAATGGTATTAACAACTACCCCACCTCCTTCACCGCTTTCATTCGTATTTATTCAGAGGGAACCGCCTTCTATTCCTGCAAGCCCGGTGAAACCTGAGAGACACGAATAATTCGTTTTATCACTCAGATGTCGAATTCAAATGTGACAATAGAACTCACCCGTGAAAAATGGCAAGTCTGTCGTCCTTAGGGATGTTGAGATGTTGTCAGTAAATCATCGATGAATGTATTTTTTGCGATTTTCTAGAGTAATATCAAACCAAATAACACATAAAATTGTTGTTCCACGAGGGGAGAATTTTTTTAGTAAAAATTACCGGTCCATTTGGCAATCATATACCGCATAAAATTCACTATCTTTAATCAAAATTATGCACTCGTCTAGTCAATTTTTAGTGAAAGGTAAACAAATATTACTGAAAGTTTGGGGAATTTTTCAAGGAAATCTAGAGAACTTTTATTAAGCAGCCAACAAAAATTATACATACATTTAGATAACTTTTATTAAGGAGTCAACTAATTTTACTGAAGTAGTATGGTCATTTTCCCCGAGCGGCCAAAGTACTATACAACTATATACGCAGAGAAAAATTCAGTAGAATTTACCGTTCCATTATATATTTGTGTAGTATCTTGGCCGCTCGGGAAAATTACTGTACCGCTTCAGTAAAATTTATTGACTATACATTGTCTCACGTGTGCATAATTTTTGTTAAATATCACGAATTTGACTATGCGGTTGGGTAATTTTTTGCGAACGTCGAAAATGTTACACGATTAGCAAACGGAACGGTCATTTTTACAAAAAAAATTCTCTTCACATCTAACGGAACAGTCATTTCTACTGAATTTTTCTCTCCGTGCATTAATCAGAGAAACTTCAAATTCATTAATTTTTGATTGAACGCCATAGCCAGGTTTTTTATACTCATCAGACAAATTCGTACCGAAGAGTGAATTAATAATACGATTTTGTTGAGCATCGCCATTCGTATGACAGTCGTTCGTTCCACGTATCGTTTTTCATTAAGTTAAATTCTTATTCGTTCTCTCTCCACGCAATTGGAATGTAAAGGCATGAAAATGAAATGTCTCAGTGAGGAAAAAAAAAGAGCAATTTCGGAAGACACCGCAATAAATGTCACATCAAGTCTACAATATCGAGATTGCGATGCGCATTAATACTGAATAAAAACCTCTCAATGGTCCATTAAAAATCGTAATTATATGGGTTTTCATGTTAGTCACTTAAATTCAATCGATAACCGTTGATTTTGACCCTCCAGATATATTCATGTACCGATAATGGAGGTTGGGTGACTGGTGGGGATAAGATGTATCCGAGCAAAATGCAAAAGACGAGAGGGTATCGGCAGTAACTGACGCACGAGCCGTAAACTCACCGGTCAATCAATATGAAGACCCCATTCCTTGTGTCCATCCATCTATAGGTAATGCACTCATAATCCCCGAACCCATTTATGTATCCTCGATTTTTCTTCCACCCCCCTCCGAGCTCCCACTCTCTCTCTCCCTGTCACTCTTCCTCTCGCCGGTCCAACGAGGGCCGTCACATACGGAACTCCTGATTAATTCTCTATTATATTTTTGATGACGTAATTTTTTTCTGAAAATCTAACTCATCTACAAAAGCTCTCAAGAAATGTTCTTAAAGGAATTTCATATGACCAATAATTTATCAAACTAATTAGTTTATTATGTAGTAAAAATCAACTTTTAGCAAAATTTAGATTTTTGTCATAGCGCCCGAGTCCACTTTTTGGAGAAGCAGTAGAAATACATTTTTGGTAGAGGAGTAGAATATTGAAGAAATTATCAATTAAATTAATTAAATATTTACGCCATTTTTTCAGTTTAGAATTTTCTCCGACGGCGACACATCCTTTTGTTTGTATTTTCAGAAGAAATACTGTACGAGTGACAAAACTGGACTCCTAAGTTCGGGATCTATTCTATCCCAGTTCCAAATTTGGTTTCCTGAAGTGCGTAAAGTTTACTTTACCTTGACAATTTTTCCGGCAGACGTTCACGGAGAGAAAAATTCAGTAGAAATTACTGATCTTTTATATAATCTGCTTAATAAAAGTTATCTAGTATTTCGTGAAAAACTCCCCAACTTCTCCGTAAAATTAGTTTTCTTACCGCCGGGCGGAAAGAGGCTACTTTCTGCCCGCTCCGCGGGCAGAAATTCGCCTCTCCCCACCCAACGGAAAAGAAAAATCGTATTCTATCCTCGGGCGGTAAAATAAAGGACCCTTGTCCACGTGCTAAATACACTATCACCCCTCACTAAAAATTGTCTAGACGTGTACATGATTTTTGTTGACGATAGTGAATTTTACTGTGCGGTTGGGTAACTTTTCCAGAGCGTCAAAAATGCTATACGATGACCAAACGGAACGGTAATTTTTCCTACAAAAATTTCTCTCCATGTGAATCAAGCGAGATCTCATATTTTCTCAGCTGCTACAATGCGTTAAAATCGAGATAGCAGACCTTCAGAACCCCAAGACACACCCGTAATCGCTGTTATACCATCGTAAACGATAATGCACGTCGTCCCTACATATTTTTATTGCCTTCTCTTTTTTCTCCTCGGAGCAAGACAAGAGAGCTCTACTTACTCGCATTATCCCCCGCAGAGGAATACTATATCCACTTGATGCACAAACCATATGCAAGCCAATGTACAATCATTTTCGGTGCATCATTATGCAATTGCTACGGCCAAATGAAATGCATTTTAGTTGTACGGATTTCGCCTGTTTGTGATGCGTAGACGTTTAAATTGCAATTTATTGGAAAATGTGAATAATGGCGGCTGCTTTTCTCTTTCGAGATGGATTGATCCGCCCCAGGGTCACCTCCAATCCCCTCAAATACGATTCGCATTTTAAACTCGTTGATCTATAGATTCTTACCAACTCTGCAATCAACAATACTGCCTGCATTTCTTCTTACTCTCATCCCTCTACGCCCCATCTCCTCCGCTATTGCTTCCATAATTTCATTAATTTACCGATGTTAAAGTGTGCTCAGTTGCTTTGTCACTCTTTCTTTCTTGAAATCCAGCGTAACATTTTTTGAAGCTTCTTCGGAACACTAGACTCATTAAGACTCATTAAGAAAATAGTATTTTACACTGATAATTTTGTACTCATTTGGAAGACAAAAAGGACTTTTTTACAACAGAATACCATTTTTCAAACCGACTCGATTTATTTTACAACTTTCGGGTTTAAATGCAAAATATTTCAATGAGAAAACCATTTGACAAAATTTTGCAATAAAAATTATTTTTCACACTGGCAGGTCTTATTTTCTTGCCAATTTTTAAGGCATTAATTTTTTAAACCAAATCAAGACTGCTTTCTGTGAAAAAATAATTTTTATGTGTCCATTTGTAGAGTTCCGTGTGCATTTATTTCTTTCGCAATTAATACATGGTCTCAATCATTGAGTTACTCTGCACTGAATACAAGTATTCGATACCCATAGAAGACTACATGTGCCCAAATCTATCACGCGCCCTATTTTTGTTAAAATTTTAGTATTAAAATTGAATTGATAAATAATGACCTTAGAAAGTGGCACATTACGACACCGTTTTCCGTCTAGTGATACGACACAGAGGCTGAGTGTCATATCAACTGGTGACGAAAATTCATTGAGAATCCGTTAGGAGGATGGCTACTTCTCACCACAAAATTTCTCGACATGTATTTTTCAAGGCCGATTATATACGTGTATGCTAACGTGTCCGGTATTGATAGCCATGTGAGAGTTACGCCTTATCTCCCGATGCCCGTGTAGCCGTCACGCTAATTTGGCCCCGGGACATCCGCACGCCCACGTCGAATGCCAAAATGTAACACACATTTTTCCTTTCTTCTTTATTCTCTATTTTTACTGTATTGATTGTAATTATCATGAGAACTATTGAGAATGTTCTACCCCTATTTATATTTTTCAGAAATTAATTCACTCATTCGCCGATTGCTATTGTTTTACTGTGAATTTTTATGGAAAACGAAGAAAAGATCTTAAAAATTGGATTTCTAGGAATGGAACATTGCGAGTGAATAACTATCCGGAGAAAAAATTCGCGTTCCATTAGGTAATTATGTAGCGTTTTCGATGTTCGGGAAAAATTGCTCAACCCCATAGCAGAGTTGCCGATTTTTTACAAAAATTATGCACACATCTGGACAATTTTTAATGAGGGGTAAAGGAATTTTACTAAAAAGTTGGGGAATTGTTCCCGGAAAACTAGATAAGGGTTACTAAGGAGTGAATAAATGTTACTGAACCCTAATTTCTACTGCATTGTTCTCCGCGTGCAGTGATCCATTCATTCATTATCCAATCATTAATTAGTGAAAAATGTCTAAAAAATAGGAAAAAAATGGAAACGCGTGTCCATCATCCTTAAGATTCGTAGGCAGACAACACTCGAGATGCATTAATGCCATTGCCATGCAATAAATTGGTGGATCTTGAAATGAATTTACGAGGACGTATTCGCCAATTGAGACGACTGCGTGTTTTCATCTCTCGCGATTGTACACACGAGGAGAAAATTAAGACCACCTCATGGACGATATTGGTTAGATGTTTCTGGTATTGCCATGTCATTTTGAATGGGGCCATTGCATCATTCCTGATAAGAATAGAATTTAAGTCTGTCGGATAGTTCAGAAATTGTGGTCAATTTATTTTCTTCATGATTTTTGGAACAGTCGCTGTATGGAAAATTGCTTTAAAAAAATGCTACTGTTGGAAATCATTTGGCAGTAGGCCTAGTGAATGTCACGATTAATCTCTCGTCAACGGTTGTTCAACAGTCATGTGGCCCACCCAAAGATGGAAACGCCTCATGTCTGTTTCGTTTAACGCTAGAATGTCTGAGACTAGTCAGCCTTGCGATTCGTCAAAAATACTTCGCATTAAATCCGTAGATATTATTCAAATGCGCATTTTATTTCTTTTCCAATGTGAACTCCTTCATGTTATCGGTATTTTTTTATTGCATTCATGCAGCATTTATGCAGCTGTCAAGAGAAGAAAAACATTCAGGCAATTTTCCACATGATGTTTTAGATATGCAAAATCAATAGAATTTATCCAATTCTGGTTTTAAAGTGAAAAAGTGAAATGCTGTCTTATTCGGGGCCATCGCAACTACACTGTTAGCAATTTGAGTCTTAATTCCAGCTCCAAACACTACCGCAATCTTTCTTTTTTCATTTTTCTTTTAATTCAAGTGTTACGAGGTGTGTCTTGAAGTCTCGTTTTAAAAAGAACTGATACGCTACAATTGAGAGGGCATTTGGTAACCTGAAACGTGCTGTCGAACCATAAATTCTTCATCTAGGTGAGACCACTTATGTGCGATTCATCCGGGCAAATTACATGTCCCAAGAGCTATAATTCGTTAAGATCAGTGTTTTCGCGTAAAAGAATCGAGGGAACGTGATTTAAAAAATTCACAATTTTCTTATTCTTTTTTCATTTTTCTCTTTATTATTAGACGCTATTAAAGACGGAAAATCTATCATACACAAAATGTACAATTTACAGTAATTGGTGGATTAAAAAAAACAATTATGCAGATAGTAAACCGAGGGTCTGCAAGCAGATCTGCGCTGCCTCAGCCTTCGCCTGCTTCTTGTTTGGACTCGCAACGCTCGGTTTGTACTCAATTCCATTCACTATCACCTTAATGTTTAATGGGAAAAGAAAAAAAATGATAATGAGATAATTTGTAAAACCAAACTCTCTGATTATCAGTGCCTTACCTTGAACAGGAAATTCTTCTTGTGATCGGGTCCACACTCGAAGCAGATCTCGTAAACAGGAGCTCCATATTTTCGTTTGGAACAGAATTCCCCAAGCAAAGATACCGGATGTTTGCCTGCATAATGAGAAAAACATAAGAATTTCCTCGAGGAAGTTGCAACACTCGAGTTGCCTATTTTTTGTCATATCCTCAAACCTGAGGAACTTCAACTTGAAATGAAATTACGTAGGAGGCGAAGTGTGTCATTTAATCCGGCAATAGTCGCGCATCATTTACAATGACAACTTTTTTTTTTCATTATAAATTAAATTTTCCTCGGCACACACGAATCCTGTAGAGTTCCTTTATACTAATTTGATGCTATTACAAACCTTCTAAAGTTTTAGTCGTAGGTACAACGGGTTTTGCCAGTTTGCCAGGTTTCATCCCAATGTCTTGATCAGAAACCAATCCTCTCTTATCCAATTTGACTTCCAATTGCAATGGTACAAGAGTCCCCTCCTTGTTCTTCCCCAAACCTTCTCCGGGACGCCATCCCATCTTCTGCAGTAATGCCATTCCCATTCCTCCGGAGACAGGCTGTGCCGACGTCAGTTGATCCTAATGTCAATTTCGTCATCAATACTAAATAAATTTCTGAAGAATAAACCTTCCGTACTCGATCTGGCACTCCATAATCAATGAACTGGCACTCCATAATCACAAAAATTTCAATAGAAATTGAATGAAAAATATGCATATACAGTTTCCAATAGGAAAGGACTTTTAATCAAATGGATTGATGATCAAATAATAAATCAAATGTATTATGCCAAAGTATTTGCCAGAAGAAGCTGACATACTTACCAACAATGATTTTTAATCATAAATTATCGCGTCAGGCAGCAGATGATGTCTCTTCTATGGAGCGTATAATTGCCTGTAACAAATCCTCAGGTGGATCCAGACTACAGCTAAGTATTCCAGCTTCCATAATCATCGGCATTATGTTTTCCTACATCATGAGAAGCTGATTATAGTTAGCTGTAATCTCACAGGAGTTCGTTGCCTCTTCCTTCTAACATTATCATCATAATCCTTATTAATGTGACGCATTGACAAATAAATTGATATCCCTTTGTGATACTTGCCACAAGTAAGCAACTATAATATTATTAATGAGACAACGCTACTCCCGTGTCCGCGCAGCCACAGAATCCACCTCTCCCTTGAGAAGTGGTCTGTGCCTACGATACAGTCACAATGCCAAGACTGTACCTGAAAATCTGTTACAAGCAACCGATCACGATAATTGATTTAGAAAAAAAAAAAAGAAAATACAGAGGAAAAATTGTCGTAGAAAATCTTAGAGTATTAAATTCTATTCCATATCTATTCAATTTTTCATTAATTTTCGGTGGCTTCTTTAGAGATGTATTAAAGAATATATATATTCCATAGAAAAAATAATAGGCTTCCAGTTCTCCATAAAATTTATTCTATTGAGAGGCTTTGTATAGAATTTTATCAGCTATAATTTTCCAATTTTTAATTGTTTAATTGTCTCTAAAAAGGAAGTGAAGTGGAAAAAGTTAGAAAAATTAAGTTAATGAAATTCTACAGGGAATATAACAATGGAATAATTTGTATAGAAAAATAGAATCCTACTAAGTTTTTTTAGCCAATATTTCTTATAAGAAAAATTCCATGAATGGCCTACGACTAACGACTTCGACTAGATTTCGACGACTTCGCTGAGATTTTCTATGATTTTTTTTTGTATGTAAAAACTGGAGCTTGAGGTTGCTGGGAATATGAGAGAGGACTTTTATATTGCGAAGGGCATTACCTTACGAGCCCATGCTTGATAACCTGAGGTGAGTTCAGCTGGAGTTAACAATCTAGCACCGGTGCTGCCTGTGAATTGACCAGGCATCTGTTTACTCTCCGCCCAATTTCTCATCTACAAATATTATCTTTCCATTAAACAATCAATCTCGAATGAGTAATGAGGGTAATTATGGGCAATATGTACCTCACTTTGGGCGTGATACATTTCACTGAGGGCTTCTACGTCATTTGGATTTTCTCGAAGTTTTCTCATGGCTGCTAAGCGTTGTGAAACTATCGTTCCGATGTCGACATTCTGTGAAGAAGAATTTTCTTTTTTTTTCAGGCAAGATGTATTTGGAACTTGTATGACTATTTACTATTTTCAATTCTAAAAAGCCATTTAGATATATAGTTTTTGATGGAATGAAATACTCTTCTTAAAAAAATTATCTCAAATATTATTTTCTCGCACGGCACTATTTCAAATAATAATTCTATTTAATTTTAATGAAGTAGTGCCCACTTGTGCCAAAATCATCCGTTTAAAGAATCGGAAATGTGTTTTTGTAGGAGAAATGGCCCACCAAAAATTTTCGACGAAATAATTAACTAAAATTAATTGACGTACTTCTACTGGTGGCTGACCAAAAACTCCAGACTTCGAAGCTACAGGAATAACGCCTGGTGGTGCCACGGGGCCTATTAACGGGGCAGCTATTGGTTCGGGAATGGGTGTTGGTACTTCAGCAGTTTTTGGACGTGATGGAAGTATAGCAAATGGCTCTTCAGCTGCTGGAGTTGCAGCCGGGACAAATTGCTTTTTTGGCTCCGATTTTTTGACTGGAGGTGGTGCTGGCGGCGTAGGTGTCACGTCTACCCACTCGTTTTCTAAATAAAAATCAATGAACTATACAATTAACAATCGTTAATTTTAAGAGAAGTCTAATTCAAGGAAATTATGTAATCACCAGTTCTGCGATGTTGCTGACCACTGGACACGGGAAATTGAAGTCGCAGTTGATTGGATGATTCTGCTGTTCTCTCTTGGAATGTTTTAGTGGGTATTTGTTTGGAATCCTACGGAAATAAATGTCCATTGAATACTCAAAGTTTATTGAAGTAATCAATTGAAGAATGCACTACTTACTCGTATGTTCATTATGATTGAATTGGGTCGCTCTTTTAACAAGAATGGATGATGAAAACCCTTTTCCGATTCACTTCCGCCCTCATCGGAGGAGACACTCGAGAGCTCGCCAAGTGCCTCTGACTTGGAAAGAGATTTACAAAAATCTGGCACAATATTAAGATAATTAGATCGAATTTATTTAATTTATTATGAATATTTTGTTAACGATATTTTTGATACCTATCAACTCATCCACTGTTTTTCCACCAGCCTGAATGGCAGCAATAGCTTTGTCCTGTTGTGCCAGCGGTAGAGTTCCTCTTTTGATCATATTTATTGCATTTCTTCGTGCAATTTCCAATAATTTCTTTTTGTCAATTTCAATTCGTTCCCTAAAAAATGAAAGCTTATAAAATCATGGGTATCTGGCAAAAAATTAATCGAAATCGAACTTGAGGGAATGACAATTGATAGAAACGTACACAAGAAATTATTCCATGTAAATTAGAATAGCAAACTAGTTGAATAATATATTTCACGAAATTAAAATATAGAAATACTGGTTGATTGAACTTTTCCGAACAACTATACAAATAGTATTTAATGGAGTGAAATAGTGAACTCAAAATATTCATCTTAATTTATTTCTCTATTTCATTTTCATGGCTAGCGCTTCAATTGATGCCAAGACTTACTTTCTTTCTCTACTCCTACTTCGTCCCCTGGTGTACCTATCCCGATGTTTATCCATACTCCTACTTCGATTACTGCTAAAATTATCGGAGCTGTATCTGCTTCTGTCTCTACTCCTCGCCGATCTTCTCTCACTCCTACACTCATCCCTCTGTCTTCTCTCAGAGCTCCCCGTCCGTCTACTATCCCTCCCTCGACTGCGATCTCTACTTTTACTGTCATAGTAAATCGTTGACTCTGACTCTTTTCTGTCCTTCGTAGGGTCCTCTTTATCTTTGCTCCTCTTTTTTCTATCTCTGCTTCTCGAACTCTTAAGATGCGAATCTCTATTTCTCTCTTGAGGGTCATCCTCATTCCGGGAACTCCTGCGACTTTCCAATTTCTTGATCTTTTCCTTTTTCTTCAAAATATGTCGAAGATCCGTTTTCATACAAGGGCCAGGACTGCTCTTGTCTCTCTGATATCTCGATTGCTTCCGACTTGACAAAGGACTGTCAGATAGATCGAACGAATCGAGAGGCGGAGTTGGACTCAATGTTGGCGTTCTATTGTCATCATCACTGTCTGATATCTCTCCATCCTCCACTCGCGCTGCTTTTTCCTTTTCTATACTCTCGACTTGTTTGACTGTTTCAGTGTAGACAACACTGTTCCTCAGGTCTTTAATTAGAATTTTTGGTTTGACCGGCTGATCTAATTTTTAGGTCATAAAATTAAAAGGATTATTTAATGATAGTACAATGACAAATGGTAAGGCACACCAAAAAATTTTATAGAAAATTTTATCGAATTCTTTAGATAATTTTACTCTTCTTTTCTTATTTCTTTTATATTCATTCTTGTTACTTCTATCTAAAATATAATTTTCCTAAGGATATCCACACAATATTGTCTACTAAATATTTCAATAGAAACCGCCAAAAATTGACAGAAAACCCAATCCAATAGAATGGAATAGAATTGTCTAGCTAAAGCACTAGGATTTTCTATATTTTTTTTGATATGTGATTGAATGGAAATTGCAGTAGATACCCAGTAATCTAGGAACCACGGAGTCATCAAAATTATTTTCAATATTTTTTGATGTTGACGGTAACTCAGGGCTCTCAGACTCGTGTTTTGGTTTTGGATCACAGCCATTCACAGACACTTGAGCATCGGGATCTTCCTTCACCACTACTTTCTGCACCAAGTCGAGCATCGTTTCAGGTTCATCATCTTTGTTCCGTTTTTCTGCATTCAGAGATGAGTAGTCTTTCTTAATTTTCAGTGTCGGTTCATCTGAATCTGACGAGTCAGCCGAGCCTGACTCTCTCCTGCGTTTCAATTTTTTCCGGTGCTTCTTCTTTTTTTTTGTCCCTGCCAATAAATCGCTTGTGTTCAATAAAGACAGATCAAATAAGAATGTAAAAAAATGAATAAGTGATTACCGTCTTTATCAGGCTCACTGTCACTCCCACTTCGCTCCTTTTTTTTGTGCTTTTTCTCCTTGTGCTTATGTTTCTTCTTACTCTTCTTTTTTTTCTTCTTCGATTTGTCAGCTATATCGGAATCATCCTGATTCTCCTGTGAATTGTTCAGATCATCGGCATCAAAAGTACTGAATAATTCTGTTAAAATTTCTGTTGATGATTTCTCAGGCAGTCCTGGCTCTTGTTTTATTTTGACAGCATCAACCCCGACGTTCTTTATTAAATTCGCCAGGTCGAATAAATCTGGCATTATGTTCTGTTATACACTATGTACTTGATAAAAAAATAAATAATTGTTTAAATAATATTGTTTTTGTTACAAAGCACTTTGAAAACAATGGGCTCCCATGAAATTTTCTATTCTCTTAGGTTGGGATGGAATATACTGAGAATTACCACTGTATCATATTTTGATGAAGAAAAGGCCTCCGCTGATGGCCGACAATAGATGGCATTACGTGTCGTGTGAGTCATCAACGTAAGCGGCAAATTATGAAATTGAAAGAGTAATTGTTTTGCTGTCATTCGTTTTCTATGTAGAATTGAAACACTGGAGAGCACGATTATTCCATGTTCAGAATTAGCCGTTGCAAAGGTAAAAATTATCAGAATTTCTATCTCGTAAAAATGAAAAAATAATCTAATATACTAAAAACAGAAAAAATATTTGGACGTCGCCTAATAAAGAACTATCGCAGTATGCATGTTAGGACTAGGGTATCTCATGTGAATAATTAATTCATCTCATAGAACTCGAATTATAAACATTACTCAATTTAATTGATTAATTACCTTGCCTATGTTCTCCCGATAGTCAGAAGATGTAAACAACTTCCTAAACATTTCGTTCGCTTCATCATAAAAAAACACATGACAATATTGAAGAAAAACAAAAAAAACAGAAACTCCGTTTCAAACAATTCTTAATATTTCAGGAAATTTTTTTTTTCCGTTAGCAGAATAACAAAACAAATTTCTTCGACGGAATTAAATTGACAATGTTTTTATTACATACAGCAGGCGTGAATAGTGCCTTGATCTGTACAAAAGATTCTAGAAACAATAATAAGATTAAAAATAGAGGGCATTTTTTTTAATACTAGGAGAGTAATGGATTTTTACAAAATAGACCTTATCTGGAAAAGGTTTTTTTATAAACATCCTTCATCATTTACTGTTACTGAGGCTAAAGCCTCATCATGAAAGTTAAGTAGTTATGAAATCACAAGGCGGAGAATGAGATATCCGGGCTAAAATGATGCTTTCATTCTGATGGAATGTCGGCCGGATGATGCTAGACTATTCTCTACAGATGAATGAATCGGCCCCTCTGTACCAGAGATATTTCCAGCGTACCATGCCCCGCAGTTCGAGCAAACTATACTATAGAATATAAGAGAGAGGGAGGCTGGAGAACCTGGAGAGGCTTTCCATTCGTCTAAACTGTACATTTGCTCGGCCGTTCCCACGAGAATGGAATGCAAGGGCCTCATAAAACTGGTCCCTTGGCTCTTGTGATACCGGTTTGCCCTGCCTGCATTTTCTTCATTGACGGATAAAAACCTAATGGAAAAAACAGCCATAAGCTAATACTATATAATGATATTGGAAATGCAGTCCACGGGGTATTATCAATGCATTATAAATTCTTGAGAAACCTAGATAGATCACCGAAACTCAAGCTCAAACTCATTAATATCATTGAAATTGTTATTGAAAAAATTGTCGTTAAAAAAAATTTTTTCCCCCCTTCAATTTCCGAAAATACTAAATTCTGCACTTGCTTTCAGCTGTCTTTGTTCTTGAAGTCTTCAGTACTTGCTGCTCATTATTTATATTCCCTTTCCTTTGTTAGTGATTTTGTAGAATGGAGAATGACATTTTAAAACATTTCCAGAAGCGAAATAAACAACTCAACAATTAATTTGTTTTTCTTCGTTCTCTTTATTCAATATTAATGTATATTATATAATCAGAGTGTACATTCGTACGGTTGATCGAAATGATAAATACAATGACACTTTTTTTCGTTTGTATTTTATATTCAAAAAGAGATGTTGAGATAGGCATTTTTGTACATAAACATGAATTTAACATCTTGCTTTTACGAAACGCAACCCGATTTTTCATAAACGCGAACTCATACGACCATTTTTTTTCACGTCCATACAATATTAGTTTACACAATTTTACAATAACTTTCTGAAATCACTCTCCAACTATCTGTAATCCATTGAATTGTGAAAAATGCGTCTGATATGGTACGATTTCTCCTCTCTTTCTCTCATTTTAACAATATCCATTGAGATCAAATCGGATCGCGTTCCCAATAGTGAAAACAATTGATTATAATTTTATAGAGAAATAAAACTGAAAATAAATGAAAATAGAAACGAAATAGATCACATTCTGTTGAAGAATAGTAGAATATTTTGCGATGAAAATACTGATATTAACGGGTTACATCGTCATCCTTCATATTATATTTTCGACTTCGAGGAGGCTCATTTTGTTGACCACAAAGCTACAGTTTACTGCGCACGTTTTTTTTAATAATAAAGCCATGATTTTCTAACATATGTTTACGCAACGATACTTCAAATACAAGTCCTGATTTTGGAATTCACCACCTAACAATCTCAATTATCCTTTAGATCATTGGACCTGTGCTCTAAAATAAAATTTTCATGAATTTTCTATCACTAGCATAATTTATGAAATTCACATAGGTGAACCAACCCAGGAATAGTTTTGTCAAACCTTTTAAATTGAAAATTTGGCTTATTTTACTATAATAAATGGATCCTTTGCTCATGAGGAACTGAGGCAACCTTTGTTTTGCATTGTTATCTTTAGATTGAATTTTTCCACTTACAAGGGGGGGGGGGGGGCATTATCATAAATCCAGTTTCTTGTGTAGAAAGAACAGAGGGTGTCAAAGGTCCGTCAGATATCGAACGATCGGAGGACAAGGCACACCAGAAATTAAAAGAAAAAAAATTTTAAAAACAAAATCAACACTCATAAACTGGGAACAAACTTGTTTTGTTTTCGTATAAAAAGTAGAGCTTTGGACCTACCAAGCGTTAACTACTGCATTAATATTATCCAAGAACAAGATGTGCCATGTGAAATAGGATGGGGGAGGAGGGGAGATGAAACTTGACGACCCATTCAGCGGAGGAATTTGATTTAATAAGTCTTATAACCCAACCTATAAACCCGTTAAATTCTAAAATGCATGAGCTTTTACATCTATTTATATCCCGGTTTCTTTTAATTAGCAACATTATAAAATGGAGGCAGTGCTGAAATTACCCAGCCCAGCAATGTATATTACTAATGTTTCTGTCATTGAATTTTCGGCCATTTAAGCTCAATACAGTTTTTAATACCCTCGCAAGTCTTCGATAGGGTCCCATGAATGGTCTGTTCCATAAATTTCGACTGTCAATAGGTGAGAGGTGCATTTTTTTTACGTGCAGAAACTCGTCTGCTTCGTGACTCATCTGCGATTTATTAAAAACAGAACTGATGTCAGTTCCACGCGCGATATATACGTCAATGTATTCACAAAGTATTTTTTAATATTTCTTTTTACCTTGAATCATTGGCCATATCAATATGACGGAATAAAATACCTAAAAATCGGTAGAAAATGCTCCACAGAGTGTTTAAAAAGCCCGCCAACCATGATCATTAATTTTTTATGAAAACTATCTCTCCCTAATTAGTAATACATATTTTTACATCATCAATTTTACTTTTTTGTTTTTATTACAGAACACTTTAAACAGTTATTAATTCTTTTAAATTTGCTTTTATTCATTTTGCCTTATATCATAAGAAAGTTAGAATTAAAACCCAAGTTAAATTTTATATACTTTCACTTCCTTTATTTTAACTTTAACGCAAATGCGATATACTGACAAACGACTAGACGTCATGTTGGTTTTTGCTATTTTTTTTTCTTTACATTTTTACATTTCTCATCCTTTTTTTCTTTAATTTCCATGTTTTTATTTCTAGGAGTTTTTTCTTAATTATTGTAGGAAGTACAACAGTCAATTTTTGATGTATCATAAAAATAGCAATTTATCGAGAATCAGACGCGGTCCAGGATTTAATGGAAATTGGATAATCCGTGAAAATTAATTATCGTGACAGCCCAACTCTAATACACCAACCAATCGCACATTGAGAAAAAAAACGATGAAACTTTGCATCATTGAATTACCACTTGGTACGTCTGACGTCAAGACAATGGCATCCAATTACCATTAAATTGCCTCTGAAGCAGTGCCTGATAGCGATATGTTCCATGAGTCATGTCATTTAGCAGGCGCAAAGTCATACCCGAATGAATGTAGGATTTTGTAATTTTCCTTTATGAATTTAATCATCGCGGTTAAGTTTTTTGCTCTTGTTCATGTTTTCTTCTTCATCTGCATTGGCATCGAGAACCAATTGGAAAAATTGAGGAAAGAAAAATCGTGACGATTTAAAGTACTAAGATATTATAGCACGAACGGTCATTGTAACCTTTTCCCTGCATACAGCGCAGGATGTCATACCAGGTGCGCACTTGACACATGCGACCATGTGTCCACAGGGTAAAAACACAACACCTAGTTCCTCGTTGTAGCAAATTTTACACATCCTCGCGTCATCGGCATTTTTACTCTTGGGCGGTGTGTTTGGGCGTGATGAAGAGGCCGTCTCGGATGTGAATTCCTTGGCCGTCTCACCCTCGGCTTTCTCCTCTGTTTCTGATTGCAGCGGTTGTTTGACCTTCTCAATGAAGCTCGGCAAATTCATGTGAAGGGTTTCCTGAAGGAGAAAAATTAAGAAAAACGTTTGTCATCAGTAATTTCACCTAGAAAAACCAACATTTTTTCCTCCTTTAACTGTCAATTCAATGATTTTTAAGCGGCTACATTAGAATGATCAAATATATTTCCTTGTGCCAACAGTTCGAACAAAGAGCAGTTCCACGAGGAAACTTCTTATTCTGTACAAAAATGGGAAAATGTAAATTACGAGGCATCGTTAAAATATTTTTATAATTATTTCTCATACTCTAATGATGGAAATTTTTTGATTCATTATTTTTGTGTACAATAAATATTTTCTCTGACGAAAAACCACTTTTACTATTGTTTTTAATAGCAATAGATCAAAGTTCATTGAATCAATCGGATCGTTGTGACTGTATTGAGGAGCATTGGAAAGCAGGAAAATTACAGTACAATTGTTAATTGTTTTCAATAGAAAAACCTTGCTTATGGATGTTGAAATATTCTAGAGAATTAGTCTGTCGGCACATTCCGATAAAACCATTATTTATCAAGATACGTGAGTAATTAACAAGATACGAAGAACTAGCTTGTTCTAGGGAAACGTGATAAGCCGATTCCGGTTATTCAATTTATCTCAAAATGAAAACTAGCGCTACTACGAAACTACTATGAAACTATGAAAGCACGGAGCTACATGAAAAAATTGGAAAATTGATTCATCGTATGTTTTGTATATTTTAATTAAAATACTTTCAAGTTTGAGTTAATTTTACGAAACCGACAGATTCGAAAAATCTAAAGATCTCAATGCCTCCTCAAAAAACAAATTGTACATCCAGCGAAGAGTGAGGGCCCGCAAATTAATCGAATTAATGGATCGGTTTATTAATTACGATTCTAAGGTACAGGATGAGGCATCTTCAACGTCCAACCTAAGTTATTATCGAGGGCCTCCCTCAAATCTTAGCTAATCAAACGAGGTTTACAAAAAGTGATAGTGAAGGTGAAAAGTGACAATATACCTCACTGTTTCTATCGCAGTAAAATAAAAATTTGTGCAAAATCTTACCTCACTCGTCGGTGGCGGCACATTCTGGCCAATAACGCTGTCAATGAACGCCCAGCCTTTGACCATAAGAACATAATAACATTTGCTGAACCACTTGGCGTGCTGCTCCCAGGGATCATCCTTGGGCTCCCAATCCTTAAGCCCACCACCGCAAAGATAGCACTGGGTCTCGTCACCTCGTCCAGTGTAATAAAATCCAGCGTCAGCCAGTTGCTCCTTAGTCTGTGGCATTGACTTTGGCCAATTGTCGAAGGTCCTCAATCTTGCATCGTAACTAGCATACTCTGGATGCGCTGGCCCCTTGGCCTTGGCCAATCTCAGACTTCCCAGTCTGGCTGTACTGGGAAATTGAAATTCAGTTTGTCCCTCAGTGCGAAAATCTGGCGATGCACTTGGTCGATAATCCTCTCCATAACGTCCACAAACATCTCTACTTCTGGGAGGTGGCACTGGCACTGTAGCCGGATCAACACCAATTGGTACATTCCCGCACGGCTGTTTTCGTACAAATTTACACGTCGACCTCCAGCGTTGATGATCCGACATTGGATTATCACCCTCTACCCACTCGAATATTTCAACACCACACTCAAAACATTTGACACGATCTCTCTCACCAGTATAATAAAATCCAGCGGAAGCTAATTTTTGCGTGTCCATGAATGTCGCTGGCCAATTTTCATAGCTCGCTAGTCTCGCCGATTCCAAGCGGTAGTCGCAATTATCAACTTCATCGACTAAATTTTGATTGGACGCTGGTGGGCTTGGACACTGTCGACGTAGATTCTCCGAGGGCTTCAGGGACGATAGATTATCTCGCATGAGGCCATCCCTCCGGTGTCCTATGTAATCCATCATTTCTGTTTTTTGTGTCGTCTTAATTGTCGAAGGGTTCCTCTGCAAAATGATCAGCTGTTGTGCCGTTCTCTACCCTGCAACCGTAAAGGACAAACATTTGAGAAAAATCGATAGTTTCGGGATAAATTAAAAATGGAGAAAACAATTGGAGAAATGTGTGGGACTTTTTCTTGAGTTTTGCAGACATTGGGACATGCTCCACTCGCTCTGATTATCTTTTCCGGGTTAATGTGGGGTTTTCAGGGGGTTTATAACCTTATATTCAGTATAAGTTGGACGTTGAAACGCTTCCCCCTTGAACTGCGACACACCGAATAACTCTCGCTTGTTCTCTACCTCCCAGCCCACGCGGTCGCTGACTGCGTGATCGTTTTGTTTACTCATCCCCGAGTATATCTACTCATGCGCAGACGCCTACGTATTTATCGGGCACTTTTTTTTTTGTGTCGGCATTCCTTCTCTCACTCTCTCACACGCTCTGTCATTCTCGATTTGTCTTCGGCTCTCGAGATACCGATGGAATATTAACCGGGGGCTTAAAGTTTTTGTTTACAGTTTATCTGGAGACTGTCGAAGTTCGATGCAGTTATGTCATGAATAGTTTGTTTGTAATTTCCATACCAAGGTTACCAAATTTTGTTAAAAATTTGTTCTACACTTGTCAAAAAAAATTTATCTCATTTGATTTCCGCTGGAATGTTAAAAAAAAAGCGAAGGATTTGATTCTTGCATTTTTGGAATAGTTGCACTGAATATAATTTGAGAAAAAAATTCTTCACACGGAAAAAATTGCGTGTGTCATAGCCGTCGCTGAAAATTCTAGAATTTTTGAGGATTTTTCGTGAAACATGACATTTCTTCATTTTTAAAGCCCTACTTATGCTGCCGACCGACTTCGGAACCATTTCAATAAGCCTTTTCAATTCGCCAAGTTAACAATCACTCCCCGATTCACTTGCCTCGACCTCAACGCCGATTCGCCGTCTCACCCGCAAAAACCAGTGCACGTGAAGTAGCGGGGGATGTCACGCCCTCAGTGTTTCCCGGATCGCCGTCCAGAGAAGGTCAATCTAACCTCAAATTGTCAGCATTCACCGGTAATTAAACCCTTTTTTGAAAAAATGTTCTCACCATCAAACCGAAAAAAAAGGGGATCGACCGAATTCCAGAGCGGTTTGTCCCTCCAGTAGGGGCATTTTCTTTCCGGGAACGATCTAAAGACTGAGAAACGACCTCGACGCCTATCCGTGCGCCACCCGACGGCTCGAAACGTGTCTTCCAGCTGTGCATGGGTGTTGCATGCACCAACACAGACAGGCTTTTTCACTTGAATGCCCTCCCCTGCCCGCGCCCACGCCTCCTGCTGTCGGTTTAATATCACAGGCGGCCGCAGAGTTCTTATGGTCCGTGCCACGTTCACCCGTGTATTTCGTTCGGCCCTGTAATACAACAAAATGCGCAGTTGCCAAGTCCTCTTGAGCGCATTGAGGCCCCGTTTGTAGCCCCTATCCTCCAAGCCCATACATTCTCTCGCGTGTTATTCGTACACCGAGCGCCATACGATTGCCAAGTCATGCTATCTTCTACGTATTTGCACTACCACAAACGTGAGAACTCCGTCTCTGGACATTCCTTTGAATGGTATCTCTCTTTGCTATAATTGTCTAGAAACTACTGAGATGTGAACCCATCTGCCGAGCATCCTCAACTGCCAAATCATAAACTGATGTCCACTGATATCGTGTAAGGACGAGAATGAGAAAGATGGCGTCTTTATGGAAAGCACGTTAGATCAATTCTCGAGCAGAACCAAAGTTCATGGGTTCACTGCAGGAGTGGAGTCCTTGGGGAACCCATTGACGAAGCATTTCTTTAATTAAAAAAAGTCTATTTGTTCAAAACTTCGTTGCGTGTGACTGTACCACGCAAATATTGTCTCCATTTCCAGCGACTTCTCTGCGTCATTGATCTATCGTGAAATTCGCACAGTAACAGGAAAATTGGCAGACGGGAAATACCATTCGATTCTGCAGTTTAACAAACCGACAGTATATTGAATAATGATTGTTCACGTTGTGTGTATTTTTCGATTTTTAATTGCGAAATGACGAGCCGCATTCTCCATCTTCCGTATGGCATTCTCATTAGTAGCCACGCATCAATTATCCCAGAAATTTCATAAATTTTTCTAACATAATGAATGGATTTTCATGTCTCGAAAGAATCGCCACTTCCTGTTTGCTAAAGTGACTCATATCCTCGTTATTTCCTCTTTCAATTGAAATCTCAACTTTCACATATGCTCGACGCCACAAAAAATTATTCCTTTTTCGCTGCTTTTTCTTTCTTTTTATTTTTTATTTGATTGTATTTCACAGGCGAGCGGGGTCCGCGTGGCAACAGTGTCGTACGGATGGCGGCCAACGAGCGAGAGAGTAGAGGAAAGAACGAGATGGTGCGATTTTAAAAGAGATAGACGGATCCTTGTGTATGGTATTACAAACCCCACACACAGGCGCAGGTTCATATGAAGTATATACACAAATACAACATCAGAATTCTTTGTACGGTCGAAACGTGGGACAGGAAACGGCCACACACAGTCACGGTACAATCATTCCATTATTTATTCTGATGAACAAAAAAAAAACTCACAGAGGATTTAATTCACTTGTAATTTTGCCTTCGTATTTTCAATTTGTTTATGATTTTTTTGTCCCTCACCAGATGTAATGCGAGTGACGCACGAGATAAACCGAATCGTGGGATGCAATTACCAGTAACACTTGGATCTTTTCTGTGGGAGAGCTGAGCCTATCGTCGCGCCCAAATAGGAAAGCCAGTGATCGAAGCATTATTTATACTTCATTTACCATTTTTTTTCTACGTCGCGCATGGGACATCAGAATTCGAGATTGTCATAGCAATGGCAGTTCTTTATCTCCAACCAATGCTAATTAATGGATGCAATGGGACCCATCTGTTACGCTATTACTGATCAAAAAAATTATCTACAGTTAATTAGTTAGTATGTAAGTGACAACATACCAATTCCCTCTGGAATTCGTGGTCTTGTCCTCCACTTGAACACTCGGTCTCAATTGAAAGGGGAAAATTTATTTTCACCAAGTTAAAAAGTGAACGACATTCACTAGACTTTAAAAAATATTAACAAATTCAGTCTTGACAGGAGAAAAGAAGAAAATATTCCAGTGGATTGTGTTTTCCGTAAAAAAAAAGCGTAACCATCCGTTGAGTTTGATTTTTAAGTTAAAACTTTCTTCGCAATTTTGCGCTGTTTTTTAAATTTAATTGTTGTTTTTCATTCACGAGTCTACGTAACTCGGGAGTGTTAGCACTCTGAACTCGCACATTTCACTGGAATTAACGGCGAGATCCCCCGTACAAGCCGCGTTGAATTTTTCGAAGCGAGGAACGAGTGAGGGGCACTTGTAATGGCGTCGAGACTTGGCTTCCCTAGTCTCTGAGCTGGATATTACTGTACAAGGGACCAGCTGCCACGAGCCCAGTCGACCAACGCTTTCTGTTTTCCCCACTATTAAAATTGCTCGAAAAAGGCAGAAAATGTTGTATGTAAGCACGTTCCGACTGAGAAGGCCGTGGCAAAAGGACGCTCAGTTGTGACGAAATAACAAAAAAATAGAGATAATAAACACAAGCACTTGAAGAATGTTAATAACCGACTTTGTTGGGCGCGTCAGTCAATGAATTTTCTCGTTGGTACTTTGAATTTTTTTTCCGTATTTGGGATTATTGTAAAACGCAGTAGAGAGCGTAGAGCGTTTGGGTTTTTCGGCCCAGCGGCCGAATACACGCAATATTTTTTTTGTTGTTATTCCAAGGGCTTGCAGGGGCTGTAAATCCCACCCCTTGGACGCTCAATGCGCTTCCCTACGACGCAGGCCACGTACCCTATTACAGAAATCGATCTACCTCACGTAACGTTAATTTTCATTCTCCAAATTGGAGCAACTACTTCCCTTTTACGCTTTCTAAGCATATTTTATTGCTATTGTTTAGTTTTAAGTCGACAGAATTGACAATTTGTTATGGAAATTGGAGAAATCATATCAATATGACACGACTTGTAAGCGTGTATATTACACTTTGAGCTCGAATTTATCTGTTGACAAGTCTAAACTTGAGATTAATTGCTTCTTAGAAAATTGGATAAGTCATCGGCTTCTGCCGGCTCACTCGGGGCGAGATCTCTGGAGAGCAAATACTGCAATCTTGGGTCGGGAAATTTTTTCCCGCGAATACCGATTATCTAACGATACTTTCAGTCAATAGTCGATTGTGTCATCGTTGGTTAACATTATGCAATAATTTTAATTATTCTGGCATGACCCGTGAGCAAAAAGATCCGGGGTATTATTTTTTGGTTAGTATGTTAATTATTGTATAATAATTATGTAGGTACGGCGCTATTTTTTGTCCACTCGATTTTATTGTACTATTCACGTGGACAATTTCTGGGAATTAAATGTTTGCGCGAAATGTAAGAGAATACGATATTTTATCCATTACACATATTTTGACGCGGACTAGGTTTTGTATAATCAGAAACCGTGTGCGGTTTCCTTCCCACAGCCTAGTCAGCTTGATTTTTAGTGAGACTATCAAGTTGACATAGTGGGAGGGCTCAGTGGTGAGACGATAAGATATGTATGAAAGATACCGTTTGACTTTGCTATGACGGATTACAATTGAAAATCGTTACTCCATTGATAAAAAATTAAATATATAGTTTTTTTAAGTGACAATACGGGATAAATAACGAATACAAGTTACCACCGATTTTAATTTCTAAATGGATATTGTATTTTAGCTTTAACTGAGTCAACATTGAACAATGATATATACAGCTATTTATATCGTTCTCTGTAATCCTATTTTTCTCCTAGATTTTCTACGGGAATTTCAGCAGAAAAATAACTGATGATTGCTAAGGCTCGGTTTCTTTCAACACTGAATCATCTCCTTTACATGGGTTTAAATGATAAAAAATGATTTATACATCAGCAATTATTTGATTGGAGAAGTTAATTCAGGTAGTGACTGATCAAGTTAATTGTGGAATGGAAATGCTTAGCAAGCTTGATATCAGTTGGGGGTCAAAAAAAGATGGATGTTTTTTTGGATGATTGATCCACTGCAAAATAATATCGTTCGTGAAGCACCAAATTTTGAGTTGATTATAAAACAAGGTACTGTTATTGCCGAGGGATTATTCACTGGTGACATTACTGGGTCAGTTAATTTAGTAACAGTTCTAAAGCAACGCTAATTTTAGCTCCAATATCATGATTTCATAAAACCATATTTACTGAGTAAAATTTAACAGTAATAGATGAATCCATTCACTTGAATAGCACTCGTGTTACTCTTGAGATTGATCAATACATTTGCCCAATTCGATAGTTAATAACCCCTCGATAATTTCCAAATCCCGCTCAATTACTCAACTCCATTATTCAATAAGTTACAGCTCTTTGGTACGGCAAACTCAGCACATGTTCGCTCAAATAAGTTATTAAATTAACTTGAACAATATTCTCTTTCCTCTGGAATTTATACTAAAAAACTAATCTGGTTTAGTTTTGTTATCAGAACGGAAGTAACCAGATCCCTTAAGCAAGAAAAGTGCGAACAGTGGCACGAATCTCTTGTCGACACATGGGACAATCAGCAAGTGATGGGGCGCAATGAACGCACGTGGCTAGATGACCACAGGGTAGAAAGACAACGGATACTTCTCGGTCCATGCATATTTTGCACAAACGAGCCTCCTTTAGTCTCCGATTTTCCTCCTCCAGAGACACTGAAAAGGGGAGAAGAGAAATTAACGCGAGTTATTTTCTTTTGCCTTTCCAAGTAAAATTATTTCCTTCGCAGAAACAAAAACTGTAATAATATGCTATTGAATTATTACGTGGCTCGTCGCTCAATCCATTTTCCGCTTTTCTCTCCTCCATTTTTTTGCCGTCTGAGTGCTCGGAATCATCTCGTTTATCGTCAGAATTTTTTTTGAATTTTACATCCATATTTTGCCTGCCATTAGTGGACGCTGATTCTGATGATCGGTTCGATGAAGACTGTACGCTTATCACTTGACTCAGCAAAGTTGCAAGCTCGGAGGACGAGGATTCCACATTATTGTCAAGTCTGAAAATTATATTGTCACTGTATTGACACGAGAAGACAGGTTTGCGATGAAATTAAACATCCAGCCTTTTTTAGTTTTCCCTGACTAGTTCTACAATTTTGAATATTATTCGGCAACTTTTTTTCTATTCGATATGATCTTCTGAAAAACAACTCTTCTGGTAATTAACAAATGAATACTATTAAACGATACGAATTGACAAGGTTCCTGGCTCTGGTCCATGACTCAGTGGTGATAACAAAATTTGATCATTGATGAAATCAGTAACAATTTTGTCACCTAATAAATCAACCAATCAACCAAGAAATAGTTTAACAGCAAATTTGGCCAATTACCCATTGCTCTCTTCAGTCAAATGAATATGACGAACATGTTCGATCAGCTGATCAGCATTCGTATAAGGTGTACCCATAGTTTCCATTCGTTCTCTCAACGCTCTTTTGACTCTGCCCATATTCAATCCAATCTGAAGAGCTGTTATTGCTGGTGTGGAGTGCAAAAGCTCTTCCACTTCAGAATCGGAAATTGGCCTGCTCCTGGATGCGGATGTTGAACCTGAGGATCTCGATGTGCCCATAGATGTACCTGTAACATCCTCGTCTCCATCTTCAGGTACGCCGAGAAAAATGAGGGGATCTAGGGGCGGTCGATTATCCACGCAATGACGGATAAATTCCTGACCACGAACCATGGCCACGTATCCGCATTTGGGGAACCAACGGGCGTGCTCCGTCCACGGGTCATCATCGGCTTCCCAATTGTGAAGACCCCCGTCGCAGTGAAAACACCGAACTTGGTCTCCTGAAGCTTTAGTCACACAATATATTAAACTACTACACGAATTAGTTGATACGTAGGAGGGAAAAGGGGCTAAAGCTCTTAAAAAGGGGCTCTCAAGATGGAATAGACAGTTTCCATGCTTTTCCCACGCTTCTTGACCGTTAGAATTATTTTGTAGACTTTCTGAAGATATGTTCGAATGTGTTTGAATGTAAACAAAAAAAATTGACTATTTCTCTTGCCCGCGTTTGGAATTGTTATTTCAGAAACAATGTAGTTCCATATAATTCAACTGTGACTGAAGTAATTGTCCCAACGGTTACTCAGTTATTGAATAAAAAGTTTCTGGATTTTGTTTTCCATTAAAACGAAAGGAAATTCATTGGGAAGTTATTGGTTCAATGTTTTCATTTTTCCAAATAAAACATTTGCGTTTCTCTTCATTTTCACAATCAACTCACAAACATAATAAAAACCAGCAGTTGCAAGCATTTCCGGCGTCTGTCGAAGATTCTCCGGCCACCCTTGGAATGTTCTTAATCTGCCCTCGTAAGTGGCATGCTTAGGCTGTCTAGGAGCGGTATGCTTCTGTATTCCTAATCTGTGTAAGTCTGCAGCCGATGCCGATAGTAGTTTAACATTTCCCAGTTCTTCTTTTTCCGTTGACACACCTGAAGAGACAAATATTCGTCTTGTTATGCAAGATTTATGTTATGAAATGTTGATGACTTCGTAGAAGAGGTAGTGAGGGCTGCATCATCAACTTCATAATCAATCGTTCATTATTTATACTTGTTGCAGTATTATAGATTTTTTTTTACAGAACAATACCTGACCCCATCTATAAAAATTGTAAATTTGCCGCGAATAATTATTATTCTACACTCGATGTGTCACAGGCCGTGTGTGGACTGTCTTGGCATTACCAAAACCTTTATATTTAGCCCTGACTGTGTGAATATGAGATTTAAATTTATATGTACATGCTGTATTTAAGAACTTCGAAGGTTAAGACCAGTGTCATCCCAGACTTTTTTAGATATAGTAATAATGATAATGACAATCGTAAAGTTGTGAAGGATTGTTACCGGAATTTGACTCTTGATGAGCGTAAAAATCACAATGGGGGAACCCAATTCTGTGCTCAACGTCAGGATCATCGCCTAGCTCCCACATTCTCATGATTCCTCGGCAGAAAGCACATTCCACCTGTTGAGAGATTAGAAATAATCTTTTGAACCTTGTTAAACCGTTATTATTCATCGCAATTAGAGAAAATGAATGAACTTTCGCCAAATCTAGACATGGAAGGTTGCTTAAAATTTTTGAATTTTTTGTTTTGGTTTTTCTGTCGCAGAATTGATGGCAAATTTAAAAAAACGAGCATAATAGGAGTTGTTGAAATCAATTATTAACGAAGATGTCGTTTAGTTGTACATTTTTTTTTAAATCCAATAAATGAGTAGATATGGAGATTAAAAAAATAAGATAATTCTTTTTCAGGATTGACTGTGAACCTGAATTTTATTAAAAAAAAAAAAATTTTTAAATCAATGAATTCACTGGGAGAACTCCAAATACGCTTATTTCATCTGTACTTTGCCAGAGAAAATGAACCAAAACTCCGAAGATCTGGAAACAGTACTTCAGTATAGCTTCGGTGGACTCCCTCAAGTAGAAAATAAACTATAAAATCAAAATTTATCACATACACCCGGACGTGCCACTAAAACATAATTTTCTCACTTTTCACGAGATTCTACATAATTTGTAATGAAAATTAGAGAACCAAAAAATCGTTCAGATACAAGGCGTCCATGCGGAATAAATCAACACCCATATCTTTACCATATCCTCCGATTGAAGATAATAAAATCCAGCCCTGGCAAGCTGTTCAGGTGTGACAGCAGCAGTACTGGGCCAATTTTGAAAAGTGGCAAGCCTCTGAGGAAAGCTCCCGTACTCAACCCTGGGATTTTCACTCTGGACAATTGTCGATGGCCTAGAGGCCTGATCAGAATTGCCATGTGTATCATTTTCCCGTGGCACATGTGAAGACGAGGTTGGCTGAGCAGTGATGCTCTCGAGTGACTCAACAATTGGCACATTGCAAGTACTAGCTGGATCCCTGACAAATGGACAATTGGGCTCGGCCTGTCTGTGTCGCATCATCACTTGATCTCCATAATTCCAATCGGACACTCTGATTCCACAGATAAAGCATTGAACCTCCAAAGAGTGACCCGTGTAATAAAAACCACCCTTTGCAATTCTAGAGGCATTAACTGCTGCGTCCTGAGGCCAGTCGCTGAATGTCCTCAGACGATTCTCCTCAATATTCATTCTCCAATAAATATATTCGAAGCAATTCCCTCTACAGTTATCCTCGAGATTCTATCACGAAAAGACTTTTCTAGGTCGACCCGTATAGTCCTCACCCCCCATAACTCATATCTCGGAATATCCGTTAAATAAATAAATGATAAATTATGCAATCGCCGAGTATTCAACGCTTACTCATCAGCTGAAATATCTCATAACAATCAGCTCCTGTGGTAAACAATTGATGGGAGGATCATATGTGATCAAGGTTATGGCAAACTAAAGAGTTTGACAGCTCGATAGGCGGCATTTTTCTCTCCAGGAATTATCCAGTGCACTAGCTGACAGGTCTAATTTTTTCGTTCAACACCAAGTCATTTTCACTTACTGCAGTAGTTCAATTAAAATTTGTATCCATTTTTCATCTTTGAAGAAGCACTGTGTCCACTGTCCTACTATTTTACTACTTCATTGGGGATTCTTGCGCAGGGTGGAAGGAGACGTCTGCGCACGCAGTCATCTCTCAGGTATGTGCAATGAAAAATAAGCAATCGAGATGGTCAATGTGTAATGACTTATGGAGATTTATGAGTTTTTTAATTTGTTCTATTAACCATCGTTGGAAAATAATATTGACAGTATTGGCACATGAATATTCATGGCCGATGATGAGGATGGCGAGTTTCCATAAACAAATAGGAGAAATATTTTGGGCCAGGAATTTATTTTGTGAAGGGAAAGTGTCTCGGCTCTTAAAATATTTCTTTCTTAAAATTCTATTTATTTTCTTCTGGTGGATCATATGAGTTTCTTGATGAATAAATAAAGAAATTAATACTACGCATAAACCACTAGAAAATGATATTGGACGAGGTAATGCAGATGGTGAATACATCACTGGTTCAATGTCAATCACGTGACGTCAATACCCAGAACCCAGTCACAAGTATGTCTGATGTGTGTGTGTATTACGGTACTAATAATATAACCTACTTTCAAGTGTCCGAGAGTCCAAGAGTAATTTAAAAACTTGTAAATTAATTGAGATCAATAAAAATTGAAAATTCTAACGCAGAAGATGTCGTACATTAACTTTGAGAGTTCACGAGTGATAGATGCCGAGAGACAAGGCATCAGAGATGCCAGAGAGAAAATTCTGGTTGAGGCCGAGAAAATATATCACAGGAAAGAAGCAGAATCTGAGAGAGCTCGCCGGAGTGGAGATGACAAGTGGATGTTGCCTTCGGTGGATGCAAAACTGTCCGGAAAATCCAGGAGGAAACCGAAGAAGGAGAAGAAATCCAAGAAATCGAAGAAGAAGCGGAGAAAAAGCTCTTCCGACTCTTCCAGTGACTCATCAGAAGAAAAAGAAGACGAGTGGATTGAAAAGTCTTCAGTCTTGTCGAAGAATCCATCTTCTGAACCGCTGGAACGAGACGAGTGGATGAGCCTCTCGGGAGCATTTTTTTGTACTCCCAAAGAAAAAAAATCCAAGAAAGAAGAGGTAAATAAAGCTAGGTATATTTTAGAGAAGCCAGGTCAGTGCTCGAGGGAACTGAATCCCCATTGGAAGGACGGGGGAACGGGTCTTCCGGAGGAAGCCAAAAAATCCAGAATCATGGACGCTCAATGGCTGAGGAAGAGTCTCCAACGGGCGAAAGAACAGGCTGAGGAGGAGGGAAGATCTCTAGAAGAAGTCGCCGAAAAGCGATGGGGTTCTCTCGACGCAATCAAATCAATGATCGACGAAGCAGAGCAGAATTCTAAGGCCTCAGAGTCATCTCGACGATCTCACCAAATCGACAGACACAGGAACCATCGCAGGGACCACAGCAGGAGTCGTTCCAGGAGCAGAGATAGGAGCCGATATCACTCCCAAGACTGCACACGAAAATTAGCATTCAAGAAACCAGTCGACGATTCCCTTGGCAATTCGAGTTCTCGTGCTTCCAGGATGTCTTACTCATCGACAAAAAGCTGGAAAAAACCTGAGGTCAATGATAAGATTAAGCAGTCACGATCTCCATCAAAATCTCATGGAGAAAAGTTATGTAAGGATAATTCCGAATCAGAGGAAGAAAACCCGAATTTACCAGAAATGGAAACAATTATGTCTGAGGACGAATTGAATAAACTTGGGGCTAAGATTGTGAAAGCTGAGATAATGGGGGATATGGAACTGGCCAAGGAGCTCAAGGAAAAATTAGAGAGAGCTAGAGAGATGAAAAAATTAGGGAACAAGTCGGCCGAATCACAAGGAGAAAATAATGAAACAGATGCAGTAATTTTAACTGTGACCAATTCCAAGGGAATGTCGAGGCCTCTGGAGCCTCGAAGTCGTTACGAGGAGCCTCAGGGTGGCAGGAGAAAGAATAAAAAAGTTGACACTCACGATAAGGGACAGCGAGTCCGGTACTTTGCCGATGATGATAAATACAGTCTTCAGGACATGTTCCAGAAGGAGAGGGGGGAGTCGACGAGTCATAAAGAGGACTCTATCTTTGTTAAGATGGCAACGAAGAGTATGGATATGGATGAGTTGTTCGAGCAGAGAATAACTGAGAGTAAAGGCGATGCTAGAGAGGACTTGAGGGACAAGATGAGGGCGATCAAGGAGCACAACAAAATGGAGAGGAGCTTGGAGAGCTGTACATTGTGCTTTGATTCCAAGCAAATGTTGAAGCATCTAATTGTTGCTATGGGAGTGAAAACGTACCTGAGTCTTCCTGCTCATGTGTCTTTGACGCCTAGACATTGCATTATTGCTCCAATTTATCACAGTCCATGTCAGACGCAATTGGATGAAGACATTTATGAGGAGTTGAAGTCGTTCAAGAGAGCGATAAGAAAAATGTGCGCGGCAAATAGGGAATATCCAGTGTTCTTTGAAGTTGCTATGGGGCTTCATAGGTTCCCTCATATGCAATTGGAGTGTGTACCTTTACCGGATGATGTGGGGAGCACGGCCCCAATGTACTTCAAGAAGGCTCTCCTTGAATGCGAAATGGAGTGGGCCACTAATAAAAAAGTAGTCGATTTATCGACGAAAGATATCAGACAATCGATACCGAAAGGTCTGCCGTACTTTATGGTCGACTTTGGGAATCATGGGGGGTTCGCTCATGTCATTGAGGATGAAAAACTCTTCCCCAGGAATTTTGCTCAGGAGATTATTGGGGGTATGATGGATTTGGATTCCAGTATGTGGAGAAAGCCCAAACGAGAGAATTTTGAAAGTCAGAGGAAAAAAGTTGTAGAGTTCGCTGACAAGTGGAAAAAATATGACTTTACAAATTAAGTTATTGTAAATGTATGAGTAAATCAATTTTTTAAACGAATTATTTTATTATTTGTGAATAAAGGCGAAGAAAGTACTCAACATGATTGTATTATACGTTTTGCTCTGAGTGTGTTGGTACATTTCTCCCATGAAAAAACCCGTTCACGGGGAAGGTGTTTAAATGTTCTTTTAACACAGCAGGAAATATTGCCAACATTTTGAAGCATTTTCCCATTTTATCCTCATCAATAATCATATGATAACCAGACTCCAATGTCTTTCTATCCTCCTCTGAAATTCTTTCCATAAGCATTTTGAATCTCACGTCGATTCCAAGCTGCAACAAAAATTCTCGTTGCTCCACCGGCCCGAACACTATTGTTCGATCATCTTTCGTTGCTATTTTCATTATTCTAGGAAAGTCCACATCAGCTGTTAGATCGGCATCGCCAGGATTTTCCAATGGGTTCTGTTGTTTGTGGTCTTTGAAAGCTCTGAATGTATCTGCCTTGTCTCCACTGTGTCCATAATCGGCGATTAAGGAGAAACCACCGCATTCCTGGAGGAATGTTGCCAGGTAATCTACAATCGACAGGGTTTGGGGACTTATTTCTACATAACTTCTTCTTTCTTGCTCCTGAAAGGGTTGTCAAGAGATTGAAACATTATGATTAAAATTTCATTCGTGTTGAAAAAATAAGTCTGCTATTTTGTTCTTACATCGATAAGTAATTTAGTAGCCAATGTTGGGCCCTTCGATGTGACATATCTCAATCTCTCTCCATTTGAGTCGTCGATATCGACAAATATCTCACTCCAGTTTCCATTGTGTTTCTGTAAAGAGAAACCAAATCCATGAAACTAATTGTGATTTTCTATAAATCTAATTTCAATAAATAATAATGTAACTGAAAAATATGAGATTTTTTCCGTCAATACAATCAACAATTTGTGAAAAATCTGAAGAAAATGGGAAAAGATGTAGAATATTTTCCTTAATTTAAGAAATGATTTAATTACATGAAATTTGTGAATAGGTAGAGCATCGAAAAACTCGTGGGCTATGAATACACTAAACTTCCTAGGGACATCCTGTATGAAATTGTACCAGAAAACTCTAATTCCATCTTGAGTTGTTCCCTCCCTATAATAATTCACATTTTTCTTTTCATCGACCTCCCTCGAAGAAGTGCACAAATTTCTGGCCTGAATAGCTGCCAATGCAGGACTGATCTCCACCAAATGAATGGACATTTTATCGCCAACTCTGAATTGTCTGAAAACCCTGAGTATGTCTTTGCAGAGCGTCCCACGGCCTGGACCGAGTTCGACTAGTTGAAAACAATCTTTACTAATTTTTCTCCATTCGCTGAGGATCCAAATTCCGATCATCTGAAATCAATACATTTACTAGAGATAACTTGACATGTAGCTTTTTAAATTATTGACTCATTTGTTAATTAATATACTTCTCCAAACAATTGGGAAATCTCCGGAGACGTTATGAAGTCCCCCTGACTTCCAAAAACATCTTTTTTCATGTAATACCCATGAATTGGATGTGTCAGTGCCTCTTTCATGTATTCAGCTACGGTAATCGGTCCACATGCCTTCATTTTTGTCTGCAAATACCTAAACATCGCCGATTTTTCTTTATTCTGTTCTACAACACCTTCCGACGACGAGTAACGGCACTTGGATAACCCTCTCGAAGTATCAGCAAACAATCTTCCATAACGTACAGAGAGTAATCTTTCCCAATTAACAACACCAGCGAAAGCTCTCATTTTAACAGATAAAATAAAATAAAAAATCCATGAACGTTACGAAGGAAATATTGACCGGTATTCTACGTCACTCGACTATATCATCACAATAACAAGAATCAGCTGTTTCTCGAACTGAATTCTAGATGCTGCCATTGGCTCCCGAAACAGCTGTTCTGGACATCATCAGTACCTCACTGTTACCCGTCAGGGGGCTTTCACCTCATCCCGCCAATAGTCAACAAACCTAACCATTCCTGTCAGTTTAATGAACAGAAATGAAGTTATACCTCACTAGTTACGAGTAACAATCACAATTATAAATGAACAACAATCAAAAAACATTAAACTCAATAGAAAATAAGAGAAACCAAAATTAAATTGTTAATTGTGCGACAGTTAGTCTAAAATTTATCAGTGCATAGTGTGAAAGAATAGTCGTTCTCATCGACATGGACTGTTTTTTCTGCCAAGTAGAGGCAAAGCTCCAGCCTGAGCTCAAAGGAAAACCTCTCGCTGTGGTTCAGTACAGCACCTTCGGCCCCAGCGGAATAATCGCAGTCAACTATGAAGCCAGAGATTTTGGAGTCACTCGACACATGAAGGGATCGGAGGCAAAAGAAAAATGTCCCGATATCGTTTTAGTAACGGTTCCTCCACTGAGAAACAAGCCAGACACTGGGAGATACAGATCAGCAGGTCGAGAGGTAATTGACGTTCTGAAGAGACAATGTTCAATAATCGAGAGAGCCAGTATTGACGAGGCCTACTTGGACATAACGAGCCTCGTTGAGGAACGAATGAATTCCATCGAGCAGTCGTCAGAGAGTATTATTAAAGCCCTTCAGAATACGTTTGTCGTGGGTTACTGCGATTATGACAGCAATGACGAGGAGAAGAGAGAAGAGGGTATGAAGAGATGGGTGAGCGAGGCCTTCGGCGATTTGGGAGACGTTCAAGCGAGAAAACTAGCCATTGCTGGAATACTTGTTGAGGAGTTCAGAGCTGAAATTTGGTCGCAGTGCGAGTATCGATGTTCAGCTGGTATTTCATACAACAAAATTCTTGCTAAGCTAGCTTGTGGTCTTCACAAACCCAACAGACAGACCATTCTGCCAACTGCTGCAGTTGCTGGCCTCTATTCCTCCCTTCCTGTGAAGAAAGTCAGAAATCTTGGGGGAAAATTTGGGAATATTGTCATGGAATCTCTTGGATGTAATGTCATGGCTGATCTTCTCAGATACTCTTTGCACGATCTACAGAGACGTTTCGATGAGAAGACAGGAGCTTGGCTGTATAATATAGCTAGAGGAATTGATAATGAACCAGTTACGAATAGATTAATTTGCAAGTCAATTGGATCCAGTAAGAATTTTCCTGGAAAAGCTGCCATTACCAAAGTGGAGGATTTAACGAGATGGGTGAATTGTCTCAATGACGAAATTATCGCCGGTTTGGAGCAGGATATGGAGGAGAATGAGAGGTGTGCAAGAATCCAAGAGCTGTCCGTTGAATAAGCTGTTCGTATAAAGCCGAGAGAATTGCCAATATGTGTATTGAAGTTATTACAAAAGCAACGCAGAAGCCTATCGCTTTTATTGGAATGTCAGCGGGGAAATTCGTTGCTGTTAAAGGTAGCGGCAACTTTGTTAATTTTTTCAAGAGCGGTCAAAAATCTGAAGATGTGCAAACTAAGTCCGATCCTATTGTGAAAGAAGAGAATTCGTGTGAGTCGGATATTAAGACTTATTCTAGAAAGACTGGCAATGCTGAGTCTAAATTGGTGCAGAAGAATAAACGATTGTTCAATGTTTCCTCTGAAAAGGAAGGGAATGATCATATAATTACTCTCCCTGAAGTGGCTGACCAGAAATCTCATCTTTTACTG
>JAPYZN010001123.1:0-18816 GCA_030522865.1 Psyttalia lounsburyi
GATTCGTGATCAGCGACCAAAAAAACATACAGTCATGCACAGTTACCTCGGGGACCTAGACATGTCCACAGAAATGTCGTAGGCGTAAGGACTATATGGTCCCTAGACCCTCCAGTGGTTTAAAAAGAGAAATAAATAAGAATTTGTGAATACACAACAAGGCGTCAAGAGTAGATCAGTACTTTTATGCGTTCTCCTTTCACTCATTGGCTGAACCGTTGAAACACGATACGTTTATTGAGATAAAACAAAGATTTCAGTCAGAGGAAATGAAAGGAAGTGGTAATCTAAACATGTAACCGTCGACGGCTCTATTCCCTGAAATGATCCGTGAATCTTAGGTGTTGTTAAGAGTTAACGATTGAGACTAGAATAAATACATCGGCATTATTGGGCTTGTGTTACGTTTCCAAGAAATAATGACTCATTAATGATAACCGTGAAGTAATATAAACGAAACGAAATATTCAGCATCTGCTGGATGATTGACATGAGAAGAAGTTCTGATTAAATTTTTTTTCCCCGCGGACTAGTGAAATGAAATTATTTAAGGGCGTAGAACTGATGCAAACAATTTTTTTTCATGTTATATGTCTTCACTGCAAATGCTTTAAATTGGAGAAAATGATCAGATGTATTCAATTTTTTAAGTATTTGAATTTTTTTCCAAAATAAAACGTGTAGAACAGTAATTACGAATCGTTTTTTTTTTTAATTCAGCCTAAGCAGTAAATTTTGTTTTTGGATGAATAAAAAATTGTACTGCCTCTGTAAAATCTTTCATTTAGAGATGCATTTAAAGAAATTGAAATCGTTATTGTAATTGTTATTCTATTTGAAAAATTTCGGTAAAAAATATCTGCAACTTTAAGAGTGTGCAGTGACTCATTTTTTAAATTTTAGGCGTTCAAAGAAAAAACAAGCAATAAACAATTTTTTTTTGTAGTAATTTTTCATCATCGTATCTAATTCATAGATTTTTAATGTATGCCCATAGACAAAATTATTCCAACAGTCCGCAAATTAGAAATTCCGCTAATCTTTTTTCGTACGGAAAAGCCGTGGTGAAATTCGAAAGTGTTTATTAAAGATATTGCATTTATTGAATAAGTTTTGAGACGTAATGGGGCATGTCAAAAAGTGCAATAATGATGACTACAATCGACTTTACTCGATACAGTGGAAGACCGTTAATTGCGCATCGAAGGAGCTGTATGGGTAACCATTTACCGTAAATGCATCATTTTCCACCAGTCCCCACTCCTAAATTATTTGTCGAAATATAAAATAATTCGTCTTTCGTCTAATCGTTCATCTAAAATATCACCTCCTCATATTACATTCCGAGGACAAAAGCGTACAAGATGCCTGCCAAGAGTAGGAGACAGCTGTCGAACGTGCGAGAAGGGGATTAGGATTAATCTTCGAAACAAACATGGCGTTTGTCGATTTTATCTTAAAAATCATTTACGTGCTTCAATTTTCAGCTTATTTATATTTCTTCATTTTCAACACGTTCGTTCTATTTCGTGGAATAAAATTAAAAATCTATTTTACGAGCCATTGAGTAGATTATCATCTAACGAGCATTCTCCGAACAAAACAGGGTGTTAAACACATGCAAGCAGACAATATCCAAAACATTATCTTCATATGTCTCATAATAGTTTACTATTTGCAATCAAAATTAGAGAGTCACAAAATTCGTCGAATAAGCTCCTCCAGAGGAGGCCTTTTTGGACTACACGGTTCTAAAAATCACTGTTGTCAATCGTCTGTCACATTTCCCATTCGATGCAGGCCATTTAATCACTCAAAAACCATTAATCACTCAAATGATAAATAGAAATGAGTCCATAATCATTAGGCAATATCGAAAAAAAATTTGCAATAGCCCGTACTTTTATTAATTTCCCCACCTTCTGTCAATAATCGACAAGCGCTCATTTTACGAATCGACAGTTTCGTAAATGTCCCCGTTAGTGCCACTTTTTGATGAATATCACTGAAGAATTTATGAACAAGTGGAAGTAAATAGTCCAAGTGCCAACAGTACTGTACATACTGTAATTCAGAGTAAAAATAACCGCAATGGGATAATCAGAAATATTTCAAAATAAATTATAAACTGTCTGCGGTGCACTACCCGGCTGGCACTTACTAGAACAACCCCCTATTCGCCGTTATCCAGTTTCTGCCACACATATTGACAGCAATCTAACCTAGCACAATTTTCAACAGTACTGTCCTAGTATAATGGCATAATGTAGACATAAATTTTCTGTTTATTCCCAATTCTAATGATGATTCCATATCATTCAGACTGTTATTATTTGGTGATATCCTGTTAAATTTGTTTTTCACACGTAGCATTAACTGGGCCCGAAGCTTGGCATTAACTAGAATATAGCGTTTTGCAAGTGGCGGAAACTGAGGCAAACAACAATGTTTCTAATTATTTAATACTAACTTGTTTAGCCATTTATGTCGAGCAACAAAACTACTAAATATTCAAAAACACGGTAAACTGCCTATTAAGTGGGTTAAATTTACCGGCTGTTACAAAAATATATGCATTTGATCCTTCAGAAAACTTCGCAAAGGCGCTTGATGGCACTAACAGGCACATTGACGATATTTAGTGCCGATTGGTAAATTCTTCGAATGGCGTGTAATCGATGAAATTAAAAACTACCGAGAATCTTAATTTTCAGGAATTTTCAATTAGTTCTATACTTTTGAAGTCTCGTTAGCAGTCCCACAGACCGCCAGCACAGTGTAACGGTCAAAATTTGACTTCCTCTTATATATATATATATATACATATATAACATTATATCTTTAAGTAGTATATATATATAGACATATATACTACTTAAAGAGATAATGTTTTGTATTAAAGTACGATATACTTAAGGCAATGACGATTAACTTCACTGAATTTTTTGTCATTGAAAAGAAAAAATTAATTCGTAAAAAGTTAATTGGTGGTTATTAAAAGCGAAGGTAGCAAACCAGATCGCCTACGCAAAAATTTGATCAATCGAGTGAAAACTAAGGGGGTCGCCCACGAAGTGATAATGGTCCAAATTTCAAAAGAGATTCATTTCTCAATGCGTGTATCTATCCAATAAGGAAAAAATACCCCCAGGCTGCAATGAAGATCTAATGTATTCAAATTGAACTTCTCGGGATGTGGAGAATTTCAATGAAAATTGAAAAAATATTTTGGAAATCGATAATTAAGGTCATGACGAGTGCGGAAAACACATCAGAAATACATACCCAGAAAAGTTGGAATAATTTATCGCAAAGTGGATTTCAAGCAGGAAGAAAATGTAGAGTGTTTGATGTAAATCATAATATATCAGTATCAGATTTAAACAAAAACAACACACGAGAGTGCCCGAAAGACCTTTAAGCGTTTATGTTAATTGACCAGTGGGAGAGAAGTAATTGTTACGTCTCGACCCTTCGTTCGATTTTCAATTTTTAGATATCTTTTTAAACGGGTCTTGCAACATTGAAAAAGTTTTTTTTTTTTCAACAATTGAAGTTTTTAAAAGTTCAACAGTTACTTCAATTTTTAGTTGTATGGATGATCAAACTAATGATAATTGTCAATTGCTATAATGGCTACTAAAGTCCATAATTGCTCGCTGAATTTTTGATAAAATAGAAAATTTTTTGAAAGTAGTGTTATTTATGTTGATAATGGCTCAAAACTAATAATTTGAACACTTGAAAAAAAGTGCTCTTTGAATCTACTTGTATGAATTATTCTGAGTTATGTGTCTTCTTTCACGGTACATCAAATTATAAAAACCCTTATTGAATATGGACTAAAATGATAATAATAGTAATAATAATAATAATCCCTATAATGGAATGAAAACTATCCGAACAGTCATGGAATTTAATGAAATATTTTC
Organism: Psyttalia lounsburyi; assembly: GCA_030522865.1. NCBI lineage: Eukaryota > Metazoa > Arthropoda > Insecta > Hymenoptera > Braconidae > Psyttalia > Psyttalia lounsburyi. Next base: position 3,933 of record JAPYZN010001123.1, read on the forward strand.
TTCATCATTGATGAAAAAATCTCACCTCTTGAAAAAGTTTTTTTTAAATTAAACCCTGACAGACACACGGTTCTTGACCCCCCCTTCAAGTTCACTATGGCCGGTTCGACTTGGTGTTTTTGTCTACTTTCTCCGCTTCTATCGAGTCGACTATACAGATTCATTTTCCGTCCGTAATTATAGCTTATTCAGCCCTTTAAATAAGGCGAGATGATTTGATGGAAGAAAGATTACGTAACGAATGGAATTCTAGTTTCAAAATCAAATGCTTCGATCACTGATTAAAATTCTTAGAAATAATAAAATATCTTTAAAGCAGGCAGTCTCTATAGCCACATCGAAGTTAGAACACTTGACTTGTGACTTTAAAAGATATATTCCTGTGTAGATGTCGGGGATATCTGCGCAATTGGATTGCACCACCTATTTAATATAAATCAACGAAAAATTAAAGCAAAAAACATCACAAATCATCGAACGAGGAGTTGGTAAAAAAAATCTTACCTCCAATTTCGTGATAAAAAGTCGCTACACCTGATTCACACACATTCATTGAATTTATCAAATAAAATTACTAAAGCACTGAAAATTCTTTGGCGAATATTATCCGAGTTGACTATTAAATGACTGACAAATTTAATTTCAAATACAAAAACCCTTTGAAACATTTTTTTATAGTTTATGACTGAACCCAACTTCAAGTTATGAATGGAGAGCAGAGGACATGTGGAAGCACTGGCGACTTGTGACAGAGTAACGTCAGCAAGCGCGCCCTGGAGCACTCTGGTGCCCCTCAGCCGTTTCTTCTGGAGTTTCTCGAGTACCCGTAACTCCCAACTCCCAACGTACATTTTGCTTACGAATAATTCGTTGAATAAAGCGCCTTAAGATTTTGTGACGGCGACGTGTACTATTTCATGGCGTCTGGCGCTTCGTCAGCGACGCCGATGACGACGGCGGACAAAGACGGGGTGGAATATTACAGGTGATTGCATATCCTGCACATTCTAATGGGGAAGACGATACAAAGTATTACAAATGGACCGTATATTTCCATTGAAAAAATACTCGAAGTCTGATTTTACGCTACAGCCAAATGGAGATTTCCTTTTAAGATTATTAGCTCATTTGCCTCTCTAAATCGTCGGATTACCATTCAATTTCCATATTTTTCGTTCCCCATAGTCGTTACGCTTACCTCACTAGGAATGATTTCAAGGTGTCATCGAAATTAAGGGGTTACATGAGTTTCGCAGACTTGGAAAAACCTACTTTTATTTATTTTTTTTTCATATATTCAATGATATTTTGCATTCAAACAATTTACTATATTAAAGATACATATTTGAGGAGTACTTTGTCACACTTTTATTGAAAAATATTGTAAATTCAGCCATTGGGATCTCATTGCCTGTGATCCTTCCGAAAAAGTCCTCTCGGCGTAGTCAGGATAACTTATGACCAATTTATGTGAAAATCAAAAAACTAAAATTTTCTTTTGTAGACCCTTATAGGTCGTGATTTAGCGAAGGAAAAAATTAAAATTAAAATTTTGAGTTTTGGCGGAGTTGTGAACCAAAAGTCCCATTTATCACTCAAATTTTCACACTGTATGGTGTTGAAAATTGAGTGATAATAGAAAAAAAAATCCTTCGTTTAACGACGAGAAAATATTATATCGATGGAGTCTGCAAATTTGAAGAAGTTCGGTTCATAAGTTTTTGGGAAATTGGGTCCACGGAATTAAAAAATAGAGTTTCGAAAAAAAACGCGATAAAAGTGACGCGCTAGGCCGACCTGATCTGGATGGGCGAAACTTTTGACGACCCTATCTTTTAGAATTTTACTCGGATCATTTTAAAATTTCGAGAGAATATTCTAAACATATCGTGTTATTAAATAAGTACAAAAACAGATTTTCTGAAATTTTGAAACTCATGTAACCACTTAAGTGAATGAATTTAATTTTTTTAAGTATTTTTTGGAGATCCAATAATGGAATTAATTGAAATTTCTTAAGCCCATTTCAAATTATCGCACGTCAATAATCAAGTTAATAATTGAATAATCCAATTATTTAATGATTATGCTTGATTATTTTAATTTTTTAAATCGATAATTATATGAGTTAAAACATTAATAAGGGCAATCAATCGTGTACTGTACTAATTCTCAATATTCCTTAGAATCAGCGGTCACAAAGATAATGAAACCTTTATTTCATAGAAATTTAGAACTAAGTGTGAATGAATGCTCATTTCAGATAATGAATATTAAATCCTTACAGCTATATCCACCATCATTCGTATTCGATTAAGGCTATTGGAAAATGAAGTAGCAGAAGGCATTCTATAAAGTTTCATTATCCACTGCGCAGACAACGAGAACAAAAATCTAATTTTCAATGAAAACCTGAGAAATGACATTTAGCAAGCAAGAACCGATAAAGCACTACAGTCTTTATATCTTACAATTATTTTATAATTCTCAGTAAACGCTGAAAAAATATAATTCGCAGTCATTTCAATTTAATTACTATAATTGTATTTCAATTGATTTAAGTCTTAGTTCTCGAAACTAGCCTTCAGTCTTCTCTCCTGTCAAAAATAGCTAACTTTCCACTCTTGGTGTACAAAGCCTATTCTATATTCTATAAACAATTTCAATTTTTAAAAATGAGAAAAATGAATCAAACGTTTTTTTTATTACCCCTGACCTTGATTTCTTAACAATTATCAATAATTCATTTTACCGCATTCTCATGTCTAGTATTTCCACGTATGAGATCAGGATATGAAATGTAAATGATGAAAGAGAAAAAGAATGGAGACTAAAATTCATTCATAAATTGATTCAAGTGCGTCCGAGAATATTCATCCGCTGAGACAATGAACTTTGTAAAAAATTATACCCGGAGTGCTCCAAGTTGTATTTACATCGCTCTACGTAAACAGCCGGGTTTGGATGGAGTTGAGGGTGCAGTATAGTGGCACATCGACCGTGTGCGCTTGGCTTCCATAAACTCGCTCTTTCCCACACGTTGGTGCAGTGTACAAACGAGTTGGCTCGCAATCCGACTCTACCACGTTAGATTGAAGCTGCGAGTGAACGTGCAACTCAGAACTAGAGTGAACTCGCAAAAACGACGTCGCGCCAAATAGAGAAAGAACGATATACGCACCGACACTAGCCTGCCAACTCCATTCTACTGAGACACACTAGACTGCTCTTTTACGCGCTCATCAATAAAAAAATTCCACTGAAAAATTCGAGAGAAATAAAAATTGCTGGATTGAACGAGAAAAACAAATCCAGGATGAAAATTTAAAACTCGATTTCCGTTAGAAAAAATATAATAGATGTGATTTTAATTGTTTTTCCAAGGGACAGTAACCGCGAGTTGTTCCATTAAATTCAATGATTTTCTTTCACTGTTCACAAAAATACGTAATTCATGACTCCTGTACCTGAAAAACCTGTGCAATTTGTAACAGCTCAACATAGTGTAAATGATTGATGCTTATACTGTATAATTCCACCACTTCATCATAAGTTCAATCGTACGTCTGTCGTCCTCATACCCACGAAGAAAAGTAAAACCTAAAAAAAAATCTCACAATTGTCATTCTATTGTTAACGGTACATCATCAGACAGATTTCCTCCCGCGTAAATTCTCAGCATTCTCATGAAACAGTAAAACCTGGTGAGGAAAATTCAGGTCGCCAGACTGTCAATAATAATGAGCCACGTGGTTAATAATCTAACGGTTATCACAAATCGTACAAAACCAACCCTCCACGCGATCGAGTCACGATTTTGTTCGGTGGTTTCCGAGTAAACTGACATAAAACCATGAGTACCATTATAAATTCATGGAATTACACCGACGCACCATTGTAAACGGCATTTAGCCAATAGCACAGAAAACGATAGAATGATGCCACAATAAGACTCCGAGCAAAATTCAGGAGAATAAGAACATCAATTCAAGAGGTCAAAGGTTCTTTAAACTATGAAATCTATTCTTACCAAGAAACTGAGCGGCAGAAATTACGCCAAATAATAGACATCTTCAGTGAAAAACAAAAACTGACATTGATTTGAAATTTTCTATAAAACTAATCAATGTCAAATTTTTGAATTTTTCCCTGCTTTTCCCCAATTAATTATACTTGATGTACATTTAACAAAGTAGGAAAAATACCAACTTTGGAGTATATGTTGTAGAGTCCAGTGAAAAAGGATCATCCATATCGTTCCAAAATTTCAGTATTTTTTCTACGGGTTTTTTCAACTATGCCCCATCGAAAACTTGTTTCCCTCGTTATTTTCTCGTTTTTTTTATGATGAATACTTTAAGGCACTTCCGCAGTAGCTTATCCTTGTGAAAAATTTCGTAATATGTTAAATATGGACAATTTGTTGTTGGTTACGTCAAAGAACTATTACGAAAATTTCAAAGGTTTTGACCGGGCCGTTCTTGAACTATACATGGTCAAATATTGAAATTTCATCTTTTTTCAAAATTTCACGCCGCATATGTTACAAATGATGCGGTCAAAGTTCTTGAAATTTTTGAAATAATTTCATGACGTTCCCAACAACAGATGGAGCAAGTTTCGTACCTTAAAACTTCGCGTAGGAAAAATACATTAAATTCTGAAAGTGCTACAAAGTAATTTCGTACATATATAGATTATCAGCTTCTGAGTATGAAACTAAATTAAAATGCAAATGGTGACAGAATGTCATATTGAAAAGAGAGGTTTTCAAAAGATTGCATTTTTATTGGTGTTACCTGGCAGATCAAATCTTGCAATTTATTAAGATTCCTTTGGATAATGTTTAGATCAACAGCAATAAAAAATTATGGAATTAGCACGTTTAGAATACTCAGGGGGTTCCTCATCAAGTGTGCATTGTATTTGACAAGAAGCTAGTAACCGAAATTGACAATAGTATCACTGTATCCTGATTATTTTATCCCAATTGTAATATCAAAATTTTGAATTCTCATCAGAACTCGACAACAATTGACGAAAAATTCTCCCAGAGTTAATTTACAATTTCCAAAAGTTTACATCTGACATTTATAACTCTGTCCTTACTGACTTCGTTTCTTCACTTTATGGCGTTCTAACACTTAAATAAGTAATTCCAAAGCTAAATAATGTAAATATATTGTCATTGAACGATTCTAGTAGATAATCTTGGTTTTGTTTAGTTATTTGTTTACATTAAGGGCCGGGTGTAATAATTTATCACCTCGAAATCTCCGTCACTCATTACACGTGAAGTACTGATCAAATCGTGAGCAAACATAATTCCCGACTTGCAGAAATCATGCACGGACGTCGGAAATTAGGTTTGCTTATAATTTGATCATTATTATTCTTGTGATTAGTCACGGGGATGTCGAGGTTACAAACTATTACACCCGGGCCTTAATGGTGGCATTTCTAGTTACACTCGTTTCGCTCAGTTACATTGCGGGTTTCGGGCCTAACGACGAAAAATATTGAGTGGCTTTCGTCTGCAGATCTGATTGCAAAACCACATTTGCGAAAAAATGCTTCCATCGTCTATTCGTAGATTGAACTAATTTTGTTACTGGAACCAAGGGATCTCAGTTCATCAAAACTAGGGACGAAAAATGAAAAGACACTTATAAATACTGAATGCAACTGGAAGCAAAGGCATCAGAAAACGTGCATGTTCACCTTTCTGTCCACTGGATTATAACTATGCAGTGACCAAATGACCAACTCCACAATGCAATTCTAGCTGTACGGCGTATCTAATGAACTTCAAACAACTTTGCTGACTCATGAGTGTAAAAACGGTAAAGACGAATCAAATTAAGACAGTGTCAAAGGAAAGAATAATAATTCAATTGACACGCAAAAAGAAGAGAAATAAAAGTCTAATTGATACCGTAAGAACGCAAGACTAATTGATTTTCATGTGATCTCCGGTGGGAAATCTTTTATTAAAACCCAGTTCATTAAAAATCATCAGACCAACATGTTGGAAAATAAACGGCTAGAAAATATCTTGCGATAGTTGAATGACAATAATTTTCAATCTGTTTAAAAATAGCCGGTAATGAGTAAATAAAAAATTTAGCTGACTGACTGAAAAGGGACTAGCAGAAGAAAATGTAATCCAAGTTCAGAGTTGAAGAACCATGATGATATTTACCTGAGAATTACTCGAGAGAAGAAAAATATGTAAACGAGGAATTAACACCAGAAGCACTGGAGTGAAAAATATTCTAGAGAATGTGTGACAATAAGTGAATAAATCTAGACTCTCTGCAACTGTTAGTGGCCAGTTATTTCTCAGGGATTCTACATCTATATACATTCAACCTGGGGTTAGTAAACGTGTGCCTACTGCCTCCAAGAAAATCAAACGTAACTTGGTGTACGAGCGAGTTGCACTCGTTACTAACGGTAATTCCTTTGGACTAGTACCGCAACTATCCTCGCTATTCCAGTGTGGAGCTTGCTTGCACTATCTATAGGTAGATATTCCGACTGTAGATGTGAACGGGTGGTGATGCTCTGTAGTGCGTTACAGAGCAGATGAGACGCGCACGTCCATCAGCGCTTCTTCCCTTTTTCATTTCATCATGTGTGCAGCAGTATCTGTGTGAATACCTTTTTCACGTGCATTTCATGCCTACGGTGGATTGACCAAGCGATAAGCCATGTCAATGCATTTCACTGGATCGATACTCGTTAATATTTATATGCAAATATATACCCTTTCCCTTTTTTTCCTACACTCCTGCTCGAACGAATTGGACAGTTGACGTGGACAAAACCAGAATCAATTGGATATCTTGAGGTGAAAATTCAAACACTAGAAGTATTTTTTCGAATTAAGTAGAATATTTTCTAAGGAATTTCCACATGGATAGGTACGGGAGACGGGGGTAAAATAGATCGTCTTTAGTTGTGAATAATTCGTCAATGATAGGATGAAATTTGTCCATCTCTCACTCATTTTCAAACTATTTTTGCAAACTTGAAGATGGTAGCCAATTCATATAAATCCCAGTATTTAATCAGGAGATATTAATAATTATTTGTGGTTGGTATTGTTTCCCACATTCTTATTTGAATTCCATTGAAGGAATTGAATTGTAATTGTAACGATTGTTTCTCGACCGAAATAGAGTTCCATTTTATAATTTGTATAATTAATTAGAGGATTATTTTCTAGCTATTTTACTTGTACAGTCCAATATTTAATAGACATTCTACATTTCCTGTAATGATATGGTTGTCTCATATAGTTTGATCGAAAAAAAACTCTTTGGTTACAAAATTGGAGGCTTTGAACATACTGAGAGGGCTTGAGGATTTGCAGGGGAAACAAACTAATGGTTCATCTTTAGACGTATATAAACAATCGTCAAGGTATAAAAAATGTATTTCAATGGTCTCCCTTTAATTCTTTAATAAATTATTCACTTTTGAATGATGCGATCATCAAGAGTCTACATTCTCCCCTCATTTTTCTAGTTTCCGTACTTGTTCTAAAATATTTGTACAGGCACTGAGCTTATGACTAGTGGTCCGGTATGCCGTAGAACGAGAAAAGAGGCAGGATGTGTCCGGGTGTGCCGGAGGAAAAGTAACAGTCTCGTATGTTTACCCGCCCACGTTGCACCCAGTGTATTATCGACTCGATTTCTACCCGCGATTGTCATTAATACTAGGGCCTGTAGCTGCGTGCCAATACTCCACAATTGATTGCATTCAACTTATCACAATTAGCATTATACCGGGTTAATCATCCCGTATTTATGTCTGAATTATGTAATTTCGTATTAATAAGTGGTCGAATGAACTTGTCCAGAAATTCATGGCATAAGATTTTATGTGGAAACCGGCGACGCATGAAAGTGAAAAAAATCAAAATAAAGAGAACGAGGGGCATATTGGGTTACATTGCAGCAAACAAACCGTCCACCCACGGTGTGATGTTAAATTATCGAGCATCGATTCCCACATACGATTGTCACGAGTCTTATATGTATGACTTTGGTTATAATTCCTAGTAAATGACTCAAAAGTTCCAGGGATTCAAGAACAATCGCCAAGGAAATGTCAGGTTTATCAAATTAACTTTCTGATAATTTCGATGGATACTCTTTCAAATAGATATCGTATGTACTATTTATGATTTTCATTTCCTTCTATATACTTTGCATTCAATTATTTATATTCAATCAATTCTTTGTAATATTTGTAAATGTAATTCATTGGCCCCATTGATATATTGATTTTAGAAAAAAATGTTCGGTGAGATTGACTCTTGTTCCTGATGTCAGTTAAAACAATTAAATCCCTTCTTGCCCCCTGTTTCCATGACAGATTGTTGAAATGTTTTGGCTGTACTTTCCGTGACACTTCTTAGAAACTTTTATCATAAAACAGCGCGAAAATTTAAAATCTCAAGGAATTACATCATTTGAAAATTTACGAATTGCTGAACAAATTGATCGAAACATGGAAATGCATTTTATTTATTCTATGATTTCCAAGAAATAAAAAGTAATTTGATAAAAATATAATTGTATTTGTAAATCATTAAGAATTAAACCAAATTTGGAAATATTATGGATAATATTAATATTTTCTCTCTCGTATAGGCTTGCAGGTTTTTATGATTTATTCCCACATTAAATCCCACCCCCGCATTCACCGTGGAACGAGGGAAATTTTCATTTGAGGGAAAAACCTGCTCAGGTACAGTTGTCAACGTTGAAGAGACTACCGTTCAGCAGTAAAACTATGAGATTAGAGGGCAACAAAAAGAAAGTTGAAAAATTGTGGTCACTGCTTAAGAATTGAAAAGTCCATAAATTTATCGAAAAACCTACAATTTCCATAATTCCCTCAATCCTGCATCTAAAACGAATTCCACGAGGTGTAAAACTGTGGTTGATACAGAAGATTTACTGAGTACAAGAAAATATTGTCAAATGTTGTCTGGTCAATTTGAAAGAAATGTGTACCGTCTAGATAAATTATATCGACCTCACACTGAGGGAAACAAGTTTTTCTACGAGTGGATATTCGCTTGTCTCGCGAGAATCGTTATATGTCAGCATGAGTTTTCCCATAAATTCAACTAGTTTGCATTAGATCTAGAATTTGACGGATTGTGAGAATCCATAAATTCTCGATCTACTGAGTCACCACCTCGAGCTGAGAAACAATTGTTTCGATGAACTTAAATGTTGTACAAAAAAATGGCCAAAAAAGATGTGTTTTTTGTGCAAGAAAGTAATAAAAGTGCATAAAAGTAATAAAAATCCTGATTTTGCAAAACTAGATATAGTACAACTTTCATGAAGCTATGGAAAGGATATAATTTCAAATGTTGAGAGCACTCTCCCAACACTCTAATATTCTCTGAAAATGAGAAAATTACATCCTATTGAAATATCTTCTACTCTCACTCTGATAATTTATCTGAGATTTCATGATTTTAAAAATTGATGAGATAATATTTTGATATATCAAGTGAATGATCTTCGTCAACAGTAGTTTTTTTGTAGTGGATTGAAATTTATATGAAAATAAAGAGGTTAACTGCATCTTTCAGTGTGAAAATAGGCAAATATTTCTTGAATACTGGCAGTAATGAATAAACATTCTTAATTCTGATTGTTGACATCCTGAATGCCCAGCGATAAAACAGTTTTGATCTTCACCAATTGGCAATTGCAGTGTCTGATAGTTTAATGAGAGACGACTTGCATGGGACACATATATATTGTACGCCATAAACCTCTGTACAGGCATACGGCAGGCGTGCAATGTCTCTTATACAATATACTGATGTACACAGATAAAGGTAAGCGAGTATATGTACGCAAAGAAATCACAGTTACTGAATGAACCAAGATTAACCCTTACGTAGAATGCGAGATAAGCGTTTCCGTTTACTACAATTTTTATCTTCAGTTACTTGACACGGCTGTGAACTTTCTCATTGTTTTCTTTCAACTGAAAAACACACTGTCTTCTCGGTCTAATGCTGTAATGTATTTACCATTCACAATGGATCTCACTTCCAAGGTTAACTCTATTATTACGCAAGAAAAATAATGGAATTTTGAGTGAATAAGGGACAATGAGATGAACGATGCATTTTTTTTTGTTAATTTTTGTATCGCTGCATTGTGGGAGAAGTAATCATGAGGGATTATTTAGGATTATTGTTTGTGGAGCCAGTGACAGAGCTACGATATCGAGAATGAAGCTTTCTGCTTCAGATAGAGACATACTTCTTCCGGGTTTATTGCAGTGTTCTATAGGATCATTACATTAGCTGGTAATCGTCAGGCGTATGGCTTGCGTACGTGGATAATCATAGACTGACCGTGTGATTCATTCAAACGGCGTGGCAGGCGAGAGCTCAAGAGATTGGATGGGACCACCGGTAATTGTCATGAGATTATTCTCTTCATACATCAGTGGGAATTTTTCTATGTAATACCGCCCGAGCTTCAAAATTGACGGCTATTTTTCGATAGATTGCTTTACATGTACGGAATTTGGAGAGAAATAGCTGACTCATTCCGAAGCTCCGTTCAAATTTCCTATTAGCCTATTCGATACCGGGATAACATTGAAAGATCAAGGAAATTGATTTAAAAGTTATAAAAAATGAAATTATTACACTCTTGTCTGTTTCAGGATACATACGAAAAAAGGTTATTTAATAAATTTAATTTATCCGATATCTCGGCAACTGTTTAATTGAAAGCGCAGTTTTAAAAAGTAAAAGTAACTTTCATTCTGTAATTCATAGAACACGCATTTTTATTTTCAAGACAATATTTTTTAAACCTTTGAAACTATCGTATTTTATTTATTGAGATGATTATCCCCCCCCACCAAGCCTAGTGTTAAACAAAGTAGTATTATTTATAGATTGAAAAAAAGGTCATAACTTCCCATGGGTCTAAAATTAAGTCTGACAGAAAGATGAATGGTCATTAGTTTGTAACTATCCAATAAAAAAAAAACACTAGATCATTCGCTTTCGGTCACCCCGCAACACAAAAATGGCCGCCGAATCACACGTGTAAAAAAAGACAAATTATAATTATCATATGGACCTCACCATACTATAACTTTATTTTAGACCCGGCAACCGTTAGTTCACACTTGTTATTAATTATTTCGCCGGTATGTTCCTGATCACAGCGCCACAATAATGGTCCGCGCCAATGAGTCGATCACCTGATCCGATGTCACGGGTAATTTTGTTTAGTGTCGTATACCACTCGGGGCCAGGGTGGGCTTCAACGAGTATAGGTAATAGCGCGAAATGGATTAGGCCAAAAGCGTTTCGGAAATTTCCTAATTATTCAGAAGTATTCCTGGTTATTCTAATTTATTTATATTTATATTTTTTAATTTTTTGTTTGCCCCTCATATGATGCCCGGACTTGGTACAGTTAGATAATTCTACTCGACTACCATTTTCTATCATTCGCACGGCTACCAACTGTGCACTAGTTATATTTCAGTTTCAGTTTAGAAGGGAGAAAAATTACTACGTCGGGGCCTTAAGTAAGTAGTAAGAATGTGCTAATTGCCCGGTAATCCCTGACCGTTAACTTTATTTCAAACAAACATCTCTTGAAAACTGTGTGAACGGAGTTGATTCAAACCAAATATTTTTTTAGTTAATTGGAAAATATGAATGAGAATTAATAACCATGAATTCTAGAAAGTTTTTCCCAAAAGCAATCCAAAAATATGCCCCTCGTTTCCGGGATGTTAAAAGAAGGAGGCTTTAAAATCTCGTCATTGTTTGCGCATTTCAAAAACTTTTTTCGCTATAATAGTATATTTCGTAACAAGGGAAAAAAAATGGTTTTTGGCGAATTGGAGGTTTATATCACGAGCCGAAGGCGGGTGATATAATCCCACGAGTCAAAAACCACTTTTTTCACGAGTTACGAACATACTTTTTCATCTCAATGTGTCTCCGCTTCGCGTCGAGTGAATGAAAAGTACTTTTCCGATACAGCGTGATGAAAAAATTATTTTTGGTAACTTTTTCTCAACATAACGTATGTTATGATAAAAAAAAAATTTCTCCAATAACTGAGTCATTAAGTGCTCAATTGAAAAGAACATTGCTTACTCAGATAACTTTGCCATAATCTCAGACTGAAATAATGACTGAATGGCTCTTTCATTTTCGTTGAAGATGAGATTTTTTTTTAAATTTTAGGATGAGATCTTCAATTCTAAATAAAACCGTTATCGCATCATATAATAAATTGCAGCCAAATTTCTTTTTCTCTATAGAACTAAAAAATAATTATTCGTTAGTAATGTGCAATGAACACTTGACTATTCGCAGATTCAACTTGACTCTAATTTACTTTCGATTGAAAAATAGAGGCATTAATTTTTAAAAGGGCATGAGAATATCCGCTGATTTAAGTGGAAATTGTATCGAGAGTTTCGCAGGGGTATGACATCATTTGAAGCGATCGGAAATTGTCATAAATGAGAAGTTCCAGCATACTCGCCTTTTACACCCTCTCCTCCAATTGCTTTCCCTGCCTTTTCGTACCCACGTTCCACGAAGTCTGCTCAATTTATCGGTGGAGGAAACCGGAAACGAGCGTTCCGTGATTTCAGGTCGGGTTATCGTCCTAACATTGTATCTTCTCAAGTTTTGCCCGCGGTCAAATCAATACAACAATAGTGTCGCATTTGTATATAACATAGTGGAATAATTTTCGGAGAAGCGAATTGAGAAAGAAACAGACAGGGGGAGGGGAAGAGATGGAGGGAGAGAAATGTTTGTTTGCATGATGACACAATGTGTATATCATTGCGTCCGGTCTCGTTTAGGTGAATATAGTGTAAATGCATAATGTAATTGAATCCGGAAGCTGTCTCTCGTCATTCTGCATTGCGTCACCGTTTCCCGGTCGCACATAAATATTATCATTTGTAATTATGAGACTATAATGGAAATGTGATAAATGTTACGGTCACTGAATAATTTCAGTTATTCATGAGATCATTTGGGGATTAATGAATAATATCGACGAGTGGAAAACTGTTAATTAAAACCCACTTTATTAGTAATTACCCGTCTTGTGGAAAATAATTCCGATTAAAAATTGACCTCATGAATTTAAAATGTAGGCACCTTGATGTCACTTTCTTAAATTGAGGTCTTTGTCTCCGTAAATTATCTTCACTAATTACGGTCTGTCATCAATTCCTGCTCTGTCATAAATGTTACGTTCTTTTTTACCTAAAATCACAAAACGCTTCTAGAGAGGTCCATAACTTTTATATGAATCGCCTTAAAAATTATGATACCCTCACTTATATTTTCCAATTCGATTTTGTAGTTGGCAAGCTAACACAAGAAATTGTGTCTGAATTTCCCAGTACTTTTCTCGAGATTTTTGATCGCATTTTATTATCACTGGAATTTCAAGGAATTTTGTCACTGAAAATCCATAATTTCCGCGACAAATCAATGAGTACTGGAAATTTCAAATTCATTGGCACCTGGAAATCAATAGAAACTTATTCTTCAATTTTTAGGTCTGGAACACTGAATGATTTAAGGTGCGAAGAGTTGTTAAAATTCAGTGTAATTCGGTACTGAATCTGCGTACTCCATTGGTAATTTAAGTGCATTGAGGACTTCTCGTCTTTACAGTTCTGAAAATTCTGGAATATCACTAAACTTTTATTGAAATCAGAAATTTCATTATTTTTTATCCTCATATTGAATTTCTCGTCACCATCCCGAAAATTAGTCGGAAATTAACAGCAGTAGCACCATTAGCGCTCCACAAGTATCAGATATTTCCCTATATATTTCGAACCCGGCATTTTTAGCCTGCCAAATTTGATACAATCATTCCTAAGCATGGAAGCTTAAGATAAATATCCGATAAATTTTTCCATTCGGTTTTCGACAGAATAGAAAAAAATCGGCTGTGAATACCATCAAGTGAACTGAAAAAATTGTTTTTAAATTTTTGATTAAATTCTGGTGGGGTGCTTCAAATAGACTCAAATTGGCTAAATTCCGAGTGAGAAAAATAATGCATAAAATTTAATTTTTTTTACAGTAAAATGTGGGTTCCGCAACTTTTACTAAAAATTTTCCTCCTTAACTAAACTGCCTGTATTGGAATACAAGTTTAATAAAATAAATAAATATTATAAAGCCGTAGAATACTTTATAAAATTATCCTTATCATCACGAGGAAGCTATATGAGTATTAGAGCACAGTTATCCAGAAACTGAAGAATATACCAATGACAAATTCTAATTGAAAAAACGTGAAATTAAAAGATAATTTCATGATCTAGGAGGGACACAATCCTTCTTCGAATTTCAGCATATGTTTAGGATTAAACCGCTCTCGAGTGCGTCGTATGACAAATCATAAATTGGATTTTAGAATTTTCTTCAGATACAAAATTCACTCTTCACAAGTTTTTTTTATATTTTCGGATTTTGGAAGTGGGCATTGATTTATTGCTGTGGGGCTTTTGATATTGTGAAGAGGAGAAGGCTTCGTCCCCCAGGGGACTTTCTCTGTGCGAGTTTTTCCAAAATTACATCTGATGAGCACAGAGGGTAAGATTGGAAAAACCCAGGGGTTCGAGTATAGTGGAGGAGAATTCTATTGCCCTCTTGGATCCCTAGACATTGATATTCACTTTTGGTTAGTTCATAGCGAGTGTCTTTAGAGCGACATAGGGGAGGGCGGGGCAAAATGGACACTTTAAGAAAAAAATAAAGTTCTCCCAATGAAAACCCACTAAAAAGCTTCTTGGTGACCCGAATCCAAAC